>VTFQ01000018.1:44615675-44783175 GCA_036281575.1 Ancherythroculter nigrocauda | reverse complement strand
GTGCGCTTATAATGCAGCATGAAAGCAGGGAAAGTGCTAAAAGAAGAAAAACAACAAACAATTGCAGATGAATGTTGGAGGTGCTTTGGGAGAGGTCCATTGAAAGCTTACTCGCCGCGCCGTGGTTAAGTGTGTCTGAGTGAGTGTTTGGTGTGTGCGGATACGTCTGGTTACCGCAAACCTGCATGCATAAAAGACCTGCTGGTCTAAACCTACACAACAGATCCAAGATCAGCTCTTAAATCACCACTGGATTTACAGCATTTGTGACCATGCACAAAATAAATGTGACTAAAATTTGACTTGTTTTAGTTACAGTGAGGCATTTACAATGAAAATGAATGTGGCCAATTCTTGGAGGATTTAAGTTTATTGTGAAGTTTATTATTTTACTATATCTCATTAATTTTTTATTAAAATGTGTGTTATTTGAGCTGTGCAGCAAAGGAACACACAACAAAGGGGGTGAGGCCATGTTGGGCTGCTTTAGAGAAGAGGAAGAGTTGTCAGTTCAAACAAGGGTCAATTCAATGCTGGATTTGCACAAAAGATGAACATGACGGCACATGCTAGTGGATGAGTTGAATCAACTCCACAGCAACTACATCAATTTATCCACTAACCATTCAGAAACGTCCAGATTCATTCTAAAAGTTGTAACTTCTTCCTGAGTCTCTCCATCAGTGTCGACTCCGGTTTGAACAATGTAAGGCTGAACACCGTTACTGACAATCCTCATTTTGGCTGCGTGAGATTCTCCAGCTCTGTTGTTGTTGAGCTGTTAAAGCTCCGCCCTCTTCTGGAAAGGGGGCGGGGAGCAGCAGCTCATTTGCATTTAAAGGGACACACACAAAAACGGCGTGTTTCTGCTCACACCCAAATAGGGGCAAATTTGAAAAGCTATAATAAATGATCTGTGGGGGATTTTGAGCTGAAACTTCACAGACACATTCTGGAGACACCAGAGACTTATATTACATCTTGTGAAAGGGGCATTTTAGGTCCTCTATAAAAATAAAATCAAACTTTTAGGCTACTTTGTAGAAAATACCAGGATACATATTGTGCATCACCATTCAGCATAAAAATATCAGATTTTACCCATGGTTCCTATGACCCAACCTGTCATTGTAATGGCAATGACTTTAAACAGAAACGGTTAATAAGTGATTTTTTTTTTCACACTATAATCATGTTAACACCAGGGTTATTATAGTAAAAAAAATAAAAATAAATAAATAAATAAAATCAAACTTTTATGCCAGCAATTTATGTCAACATTTCTTATCTTCATTTATCTTGATATACTAAAGTGTATATATATATATATATATATATATATATATATACTGTGTTCCAAATTATTATGCAAGTGACATATCAGTAAGATTTCAGTAGAATAAACATTTAGATTTTAGTTTTTCTAAGAAAATGTTTGTTTGTTTATTTATCCATGTCTGTTTAGATAACTGGTATCAATCTCAGACAAAATAATTTGCCAGGTCTATGGAAACCCTACTTAACCCTATTATTAAGCAAGTCACAGTTCTCGTGCAATATAGGGAGGAAGAAAGATCTTTCTGAAGATGAAAAGCATGAAATGGTGCAATGTTGTGCAAAAGGCATGAAAACAACTAATATTGTGTGAAACTGAATGGATATTATCAAATTATCATAAGATTTGTGAGTGATTTAGAGCACAGCAGAACTCAGTCAGATAAAAGCTTATTGAGGAAAGTTCCTGTCAAAAAAATTAATTGCATTAAAAGGGCAGCTATAAAAAAAGCCAGCGTTGAGCAGCAAACAGGTATTTGAAGCTGCTGGTGCCTCTGGAGTCTCAAGAAGCTCTCCATGCAGGCTGGCAGTTGTGCGTAAAGATGCATTTTAGACACCACTAACCAAACCTCACAAAGAGAAACATTTACAGTGGGTGTAGAAATACATGAAGACTCATTTTTTAAATAGTTTTATTCACTGACTAATGCTGTACTACAATAGATGGTCTAAACCAGTGGTCTCAAACTGCCGGCCCGTGGGCCATTTACGGCCCGCCCTCCCCCTCTACCCGGCCCGCAACTGATCTCAAAAATAAAACATAATCCGGCCCGCTAAATTATTATTATTATTATTATTATTATTATTATGATTCTCTAGTTGCTACCTGTCTGATATGCAAAGAAAAAGTCACCGTTCAAAGGGGGCATTCACATATCGTGTCACATAAGCGGCCGCGCCGCATTCTCCTTCTTTTTGCTTTCGCTTCAGTGGCGTCTGTCGTTGCTATGCAACCATGAGCCGCACTCTCAACCGCATCGCTTCTATTATGAGCGCGCTCGCCTAAATTTTAGTAAAAGCACTCGACTTTAAGTCACGAGCGTTGATTTAAACCACCGAAACGCGCCCAATGCTACCAGTAAACATTACCGATGCTCAAACGGCATCTTGGACAAATGTGTCTCAGCTGTGTAAATGTTAAAAACTAATAATGTATGTAACAATGAGAGATTTTTATTTTTTGGCAAAATAAAGTTGATATAGCTCCAGTTTTTTGTTCATTTCTGACCCCTCCACGCCACAAGTGTTGCTGATTTTGTTCCTAAATTACTAATTTTTTTTTTTTATTCCATGCACCTTGTTGGATGTGAGAAGTTGCACCAGACTATTGCAATTAATAGTATTATACTAGTAGGCCTAGTATTATATTAGTATATTAGTAGTATTATATTAGTAATAGTATTATATAATTATATTACTCTCTGTAACAATGAGAGAGACACTGCTGTTTACATTTAGTATGGTAAATAAAATATTTATAGTATAGGTATAACATTTTTTAGTAGGCCTAATGAAATTTGAAGTAAATGAGAAATAATGCAAAGGAAAGTAAATTTTCTGAAATGTTGCGCTTTCTTGTGCTTGAATGTTAATATGGCTCTCCTATGAGGTGTCAATCACAGAAACGGCCCCTCGCCAATTTGAGTTTGAGACCCCTGGTCTAAACGGATGGATTTCTGGATGGTTGGTGAATGGCCACCACGTTCCAACAAGACTGCAACGTCAGCAAGGAGCTGGTGGCTGATGATTGGGCTGGAATATTGGGAAGTGAGATGGAAGGTCCCTTTAGGGTCTCTGAGGGTATTAAAATGACTTTTGCAAGATATGTGAAGTTCATAACTGGCCATTTTCAGCTATGATACAAAAAGGAGGATAGTGCCTTCTGAAATACAATGCACTATGCACTATCCCATGCTGCAAAAAAACACCACAGCAATAAAACTGTTTGAAAATGTATTTCTACACCCACTGTAAATGTTTCTCTTTGTGAGGTTTGGTTAGAGGTGGCTGAAATGCATCTTTACGCACAACTGCCAGCCTGCATGGAGAGCTTCTTGAGACTCCAGAGACACCAGCAGTGTATTATACCTGTTTGCTGCTCAACACTGGCTTTTTTATAGCTGCCCTTTTAATACAATTAATTTTTTGACAGGAACTTTCATTAATAAGCCTTTATCTGACCGAGTTCCCAGAATGCTCCTTTTAAAGCATCCCACCGTTACCCACTTTTCGTTCCAGATGGTGTAGTTACCAACATCTACCATGATGGGATAACTGGGTCATGCTAACCACCCCAAAACTGACCACTTGTCCTACATCTATCTCAACCAGATCCTGGATCAGACTTTGAAAATCAATAACTACCATAGCAGCACAACCTCCATGCACACTGACAGCAAAACAACAGGAAGCTGTCTTGTCCATAAAGCCGATCCACCTGGGAAAGGGACAAAGAAGCCACCCAGAGAGAGTGATTCTGATAATAAGCAGCTTAAAGATTAGTCGATTCCCACAATGCACCTGGCAGACAATAGAATACAGATCTGTATTATCCACAATGACAGCCCAGCTCAGCATGACATATGACTCATATTCACAGATAATAAAGTCATTTCACAAATGCAGCAAAGTAGAGGAAGGGAAATCTCTGAGATATGATGTGTTAATGTGACGTGGTGTGAATTTATCCAAATATAGCAAACATTAGGTGACTGAAGTATGAATTATGAATGTGTAAGATCATTTTGTAGATGGCGTAAGTGTAGTTATGAGATATTTTGAAGACAGAGAAGATTAACACTTTACCAAAGCAATGTATAGAAGCCTTTTAAAAACCTCACAAAGTCACTGCCGAATACTAAAAAACACCTGCTTGGTTTTGATTATCATTTATATTGCGATCACGGACATTGCAGTTCTTCTTCATCAGGTAAGTTATCATATGCAAGTGTTTTAAAGCCATATCAGTTTAAACTTCTCATTTAAGGTTTTCTAAGCGCACACGTCTGAAGCACGCACACAGAAAGCGCCTCTCCTGAGTATTAAGCCAGCTTCTCTTTCATGTCTTATTGTGTTTAAACTGTCAAATACACACAAGTTTATGTCAAAAACACACAAAGTTCACAAACACAGCCGGTTATGTCTGTGAATGTAAACAGCAGGGACAGAAATCGTATGTGTATATTAGATCTGTAGTGCAAAAATCAAACTAATCCACTGCATCTTCAGCAGCTCTGATGTCAAGAATAAATGAAAACTGTCTGTTACGTTTCACTCTTACATCCACCAACAAAACACCTCAATCACTTACGAGACAATCTTGTCACTGTACAGCTCTAGGGCCCTATGATTTCCACAATCACGGAATCACGGACGGAATCGCGGAATCCAGTCATAAAAACGGAATTTACTATATAACGCGGAATGTCACAGAATTTGTCAAATTTTTGATGAATGAATTAAAAGCAGGTCAGTACACGTAAATTAAATTGCGATATAGACTAGTGATTGTGAATATTAAACTGCAAAAAGACTATTTAAACATGAATCCTGCATGCCTGTGTGACTCTGAAATGAATGATGCAGAAGCACAGTTTCATTTATCTCACGCCGCCTCACACTCAATCGCGCAGGCGCATGCGACGCTTGCGGTGTTTTCATCCTCTGTCATCTCCAGAGCTGCTCTGAAAGTCACTTCATCAGCATTTCATCATAAACACAGAGAAACTAAAGCTCTAGGCATACCGTCAAAATAAAAGTTCGATTTAACTTGACAGAAACATATTACTGTTGTACAGTAGAATTTAGATAAATTAATTTAATAATAAATT
This sequence comes from Ancherythroculter nigrocauda, assembly GCA_036281575.1. Lineage (NCBI taxonomy): Eukaryota > Metazoa > Chordata > Actinopteri > Cypriniformes > Xenocyprididae > Ancherythroculter > Ancherythroculter nigrocauda. The sequence continues at coordinate 44,778,010 of VTFQ01000018.1, read as the reverse complement.
ATTAAAATATACTTTAAACAATAATCTCAGTGTTTCTTCCATGTTTTAATTTTAACAGTAAAGCTCTGTTGTGCAGCACATTGTTTGACAAAAAAAAGTTTAATTTCATGATTAAAAGATAAATTAAATGCTATGCGTTCATTTGATTGCCAGAAAAAAAGAAAAAAAATCATAAAAATATATTTTTTTAATTAATTAATATTGTCGTTTTTAAGAATTCAATTAATTAGACATGCTTTTTGATTATTAAAATGGAATTAAACCATTAAAATGGAATCCAGAAAACAGAATTTGGTAAAAATACAATTTGAGGGGAAAGAATAAAACGTAGGGCCCTAAAAAAATGTATTTTTTTTGTTAAACTTTTATTAAATTGTTAGTAAATTGGACAAGATTCATTATTTCAATAAATTAGACATGCTTTTTGATTACTAAAATTTAATTTAACCATTAAAATGGAGCCAAAAAATAAACAAAATAGAAAAAAACGGAATCCAGAAAAATTAAAATGGAAAAAACGGAATTTGGGAAAAAATAAAACGGATTTTATAAGGCCCTACAGCTCCTTCGGCATCAAGACAATGGCAGACAGTGTACAACTCACTCAGGGCGGAGTCTATGCTAATACGGGACAGTCATGGGTGGGGCCTGAGTAGTATGACGTCATACTGCTCAAAAAATCAAAACGGCTTGTTAATTGAGACTGCTTAGTTTTTCCCCTCTAGAACACATAACAAAAATATTAATGGCTCATCCTGCACTTCACAAATTTGCGTCCAATCAAATGCTCTCTAAAATGAGAACGCCCCTCCCACCTCCAATACCACTTCCCACCAAAGCAAGCAGCAAGTATCATGGTTCATTGCTGTGATTTAACCCAAACTACATGTTTCAGAAGAAAATACTTTAACACAGGAAATAAATCTGCATATCAAATTATTTCATGGGGTTTTTTCCATTTAGGCATGTGCAAAACTATAAATTTTTATAATCAGCTAGTCGGTGGGTTGTCTGAATGACTAGTCGGTGTTAAGTAAGTACAATTAGGCTGTGTCATGCATACAAGCCCCCCATCAGACGTGTTTCTGAGGGATTAATGCAAATCCTTCAATAACATCCTCTTTGAAAACGTAATTTGTTTAGCAATTAAATTAATGGAACATTTATTATAGGAAAACACATCCTATATGACTTTTAACTCAAAAGAGTCCTTATCACAGCATGCAAGTCCTGGACAAAAGAAATAAAGCTGCCACAAAAACTGCCACGACCATGAAAAGAAAATACACAATACTCCCTTTTGTAACTTCTTTTATATTTTAAAAATGCATCTGTGCTACAACAACACTCATTTACATTGTCATAATAGAACAGCTTTGTGACCTTAGTTCTGCCTAGGTCTGTGCTTTCCTATTTCAAACAAGAGCAATCAGTATAGCATTCACCATTCTCAATGGTTTGCAATTGTTTTTAAAATTGAGCCTGCAGTGTGACAAACGAAGCCAGACTAACATTTATGAATGTTATGCAAGAAAGACTTGCTCACATAACAGCATTACGTGAGAGTCATGCAATATGTAATAAATATATGCTGATGGTGATTTAGTCCCTTAAAGTTAAAGAGACAGCAATAGTGACTCACCACATTCCAGAAGAAAGGATTGAAGATGATAGCAATAACAGCCACGCAGAACCTGGGCTCTGTTAGGTCTATTAACCTCGACAGCTCTGTCAACACAGACATGTCCATCTGGGGAGACAAAACAAAACATGAAAATATAGAACATGCATACCTGCAAAGTCATCGCCTTTCAGCGGAATTCACTGTTTTGACATTGAAATAGGCGTGATTCACGTGATTCATGCAAATCGAGGAGGTTTTTTATGGGGGGGGGGTAATAAAAATATATATTTTGAAGGGAAGTGAGTGTCTTGAGAAAAGATTCAATGACATTATTCCATCTAACCTTCGTATAATACCTAATAAAGTAATTCAAAATTGCAGTGCTGCTTTGTGTAAGGGGTAACCGCTGTATTTCTAAAGTCAGAGATTTGCATTTTTATTCAGTCTGTCTGCCGTTTTGGTTCAGACCAGTTATATATAACATACATAATCGGTTATTAGGCTGAAATATGAGATTTATCAATTTATAAATCCTTTTTGTTTTTTTGAAAACCTTTTTGTATTATGTGAACTATAAAGTTGTTTAAATGATAGTTTTTTACAGTTTAGAGTGTTATCATAGACATTGGTGTTGTTTTAGAACATAAACAACATGTACTTCTAATCTAATTGTCTGACACAATTTCAACTGCTGATTCCAATAAATTTTTATAATTCAAATTTTCCGGTCCAGAGTTTGCAGATATGAACATGGATGATCGATTGCTACACCACTAGTGACATCAAACTATGTTGTAGATCAACTTTAGCTACTTCTGCCAATTGCATTTTGGCTTCACATTTCATAAATCTTGTGTGCATTTGTGAAGATTATCGTGATAAACAAAATTTGTCAAATCAACTTTTGTTGGTCACAGAGCTTATTTCTGCAATGAAGCCAAGCAAAAAACCCTACTGACGTTTTGTCACACACACAAATCCCTGCACAACTCTATACTGTCCCTTCCATCCCATTCCCATTAAAAGATACTTATCTTATAGTAGTTTGAGACATTTCGTAGCAGATTAATTAGATATGCATGAGCAGAACTAAATATTTTGCTGAGCGAAAGACAAAGACACTCAAACAAAGCACCAAAGTGTCACATAAACTCAACATACAATTAGCTGCCTGCACATCAAACTACAGTGGAAGACATCATTATTGAAAATGTAACATCAGAAAAATTACACTCTTCATTTTAAACCAGATGCAATATTGAAGATTTTTGGGGTAAGATGAAGTACACAGTTGGCAAAAGAGAGGGCAGAGTTTCATATTGCACTTTTAAAGCTGAACATCCATTACTGACATTACAATCATAACATGCTGACTGAGCAGCTATAACTGTCAGATCTGAACGCCACACCTGAAGCCTTGCAGTCTTTGTCTGCAACATCAGGTTAAGTTCATTAAAACTCATTCAAATTAACAAATAAATGAATTATTAAATGTTTTACTGTTACTTGATCATTTTAGCAGTGACTGTGTAAAGAGACGTGCCCTGTATTAATTACAGTGGCAGTTTTCACTACTAGTCAAAATAAATCCATTTCATCTGACACACGTGTTCACAGACATCATTTTGTCGCAACCATAGCATTATATTCTCTGGGGATTCTTGTATTATGCAACAAACTGTGATTTATTGACGCCACCAAGTACACAAGGCCATTAGAAAGGAACAAAACAGCCTTTTAAACACTTGCTGTCTGAAGACTGCTCTTTGTTTATGGAGGGGCTGATATTGCCCTGAGCAGTCTCCTCTTCATAGTCTCAGTAACACATATTAGATAGGCCAACATCATAAAAGCCTTTTGACTGCATTTACAAGCACAAGAAATATCAAATTAATCAGAATTTGGTCATGGTCTGATTATGCAATGTAACTCATTGACCTGTCTGCCATGAACAGAATCAGATTAAAGGGTTAGTTCACTCAAAAATGAGAATTCTGTCATTAATTTTATAAAGCAAAGAGAATACATTTTGTGCACAAAAACTAAAGGAAAATAACGACTTGTGAGCAAAAAGTATTCTTGTCTCTTCATAACATTAATGTTGAATTACTGCAGTCACGTGGACTATTTTAACAATGTCTTCAGTACCTTTCTGGAGCTTGAAAGTGTTGATTATATTGCTGTCTATGGACAAGTCATATACCTCTCAGATTCCATCAAAAACATCTTAATTTGTGTTCTGAAGATGAATAAAGTTCTTATGAGTATGGAACGACATGAGAGTAATTAAAGACAGAATTTTCATTTTTGGGTGAACTAACCCTTTACGCCAATATTCTGTATTCATAAAAAAATTTGAATGAGAAAGCTGGCGCCTATATATATATATATATATATATATATATATATATATATATATATATATATATATATGCTCCAACATGCCTGTCTGGAAGTTTCCAATCCTGAAGACAATCCTTAACTTTAATTTCATTCAAAATATGTATTTATATGTGCATATCTAAACAAATGTAATTCTGGTGATATTAGATACAGACAGTGAAAAGTCAAGATATTGATTTTTGGAGTGAGATCTTACTGGATCTTAGTACTTTAAAAAACATTGAAAGAAATGTCATAGCTGACATTTTGCAAATCATAACCCTCTTGAGTCTTGTGAAAATGAATGAACTGATTATAATAACTAAAAGGCAAGAGCATAAAAGACTTGCTTGGACATAATAAATATTAATTATAATAATCAATAATAATAATTATTATTATTATGTCCAGGAATAAAAATTATCCTGACGACTATTGTACCACTATTGCTCATAGGCGTTTATTTTTAAATGAGCCATTTATATGTTTTTTAGCTATATTTTTTAAATGTCCTGTTGGTTTTCATACAGATAAATGCATGTTTCACTTGTTTATGGCTTTTTGTTAAATGTTTATTTTGAATTTCATATGATTATACAGAATATTTGACATTAAATAGGCCTACGTCACATTCTCTGTATTATTTGTAACAACGTGAACATATACAGTCAAATGGGAAACACTTTACAATGTTACACATTTATTAATATATTATATATATTTAAAATAAAACAAAGTTGTCTGGTTGTAGCTTTTGAACTAACAATAAAATATTGTGTTTGTAACATTAAAGTCCGCATGAACCGGAAATAGCAAACAACTTTTCTCCAGCGTTGTGACGTATTTCCAAGTGAAACGGAATATTGAATAGAGGGCAGAGTTTTACTCCATCTCTCGCTCAGACTGGTCGCAGGGGAGTGGTTTAAGCATTTTCAACGCAAGCAGTCAAACTGACGTCATCCGAGAAGGAACACCTTTCCATACCGGAAGTAACTTTTCAGATTTTGATTAAAGATTACCGCGACAAACTATTTTTTTTCTGTGTTTTAACTTGCACGGATTAATTGTTTACCACAAGACTAGTAATAATGCACTAACAAAGTAAATAAGGTCAATTTTGATTTCATGTGTACTTTAAACATGATTAATAGGCTATGCTTTAAAATATTGCTCATTGTGCATCATGATATCTTATGCATGTATGTACAGAAAATTGACTGTATTGTTGTTAAATATTGTAGATAATAATATGATCAAAATCCATGTGAGAACAGCTCATATTTAATAAAAAGAACATCACATGTTTAGGTATGTCAACTCTGTAAACTGTATAAGCTCCGCCCCTTCTTCTGTTCTGACGCTGCTGCGGTTCTGCAGATGCTAGCTGGATACTATTGGGGCTCTGAAAATCATCAGATTGTGATGACAGTCTGTACACCTGTTCAAAGCACGTGCAACATCAGCACTCACGTGCACAAATAATCAATGCACGTTTGTTAATATTTTTCACTCTCGATTAAGCAAACAATTAGATTAAAAAAAAATACCACGCCGCAGTGATGCTGATTAATGAGCACTGCCTTGCTGCTGCGTGAGCAGAGAGAGGAACTAAAGGCTGCTGCAGTGAGATCTGACCTGACTGTAATCCACGTTATTCAAGCCTCCGCAGCAGTCCAGTACGGGGTTTCTGTCGAACAGCGACTCTCCGCTCATGAAATGACCGTGTATCACAGAGACAGTCTGCTCTCTTTCAGGAACATGTCGCCAGCATGCAAAATAAACGATACACACACTTTTATTGCCGTAATTGGTGAGGAACTTTCAGCATGCAACACAGCAGACAGACATGACAGTTTACCTTTGACCTACTTAAGTCGCCTGGAACTGTGGGAAATGGAGTTTCTAGTTTTCTTTTTTTTTCTGTAGGGGTTTAATGACATTTGTTTTATGATAGACAGACTATTAGAGTCATTCCACGAAACCGGTACGATTTAGACTTGCATATTTTTAGATTTTTTACCAAAATGTATTCTGAACACCCCACAAGATTAATGACATATTTAACTTTCAGAAAAACATATTTTCCCATCTCAGGCATCAAATCCCTATTATTATTGGTCATTATTTTAAGTTATGGACACTATGGGAGCTCTCTGAATATTATTATAAAATGTATTTGTGATCAAATCAACATTTTCCTCTTAATCAGATGTCCCTCACACTAATTCAGTAAATGCAAATATAAAAGTTTCATAAAATCTCACTCTACTAAAGCCTGAAATGGGCACTTTTTGTGACAGCAACCTCATAATTTTTTATCAAAGGCTTAACTTCAGAATTTGAACTAAAATCAGGATTGCTCTGAACATTTCAGACAGAATTCAACCAAATTTAAGTTACTTTTTCACTTAAAAAAATAAAATAATAATAATAATAATAAAAATGTTGGTGTGAGGGGGTTGTGATTTTTTGCCCAAATTGGCCACTGCTCTAAATCTAGTGAATAAATGGAGAGCACATGGCATGCATGATATTAAGAAATCATGAATAATGCTGAAATAACAAAGATAATTTTCACAAGTAATAGTTTTTTATCTTTAATTGATGTAACGGGGTTGAGTCGTTAAGCTTGACAAACACAATTTCACAATATAATTTAGTTATAATTATTAAAGAAGGTGGTAACTTGCTCACAGTGTTGTTCAGAAGACTTCTATGATGTCACTTCCTATTAATGGTGTCACATAAGTATCAGTTCATTATGGTTTATGTAACGGGGTTGAGGGGTTACTGAGGTACGGGACTAAATAATGTGATTTTAATGAATAATCATGAATTTACATTACCAGCAAAAGAGCACAGATGGATATTTATGATAATGGCAAAATGAATGGACTTTTTTCTCATTTTATTATTCATATCCCAAGTACACTTTCATAGAAGGCCTTGAGGGACATGACAAAAAAGGTCAACTGAAATAAAATGTATGTCATGTTTTTAAACATTATTAAAGGAGACATTTCAACTAATGCAAAAAGCTTTTAACATATATATTTCGTTGACCCAATAGAGAAATTACACTGAAAAAGGTCAGAGGGACGCAAATCGTACCGGTTTCATGGAATGACTCATTAGTTCAAGGTAGCACTGTATTGATATTCATCATTCTGAGTTCGTATTGGTCTTTAAATACTGAATTCATATTGGTCTTCTTTCTTGTATCTAATTGAATAACGAATAGTGATTGGTCGTACACACCAGGCACAGAAGCTGCATTTATCTCTTCATATTATCAATTCATATTCATTGTGTGAATATGAATGGTTGAACTGAATAAATTTACTTTCACTGTAGCCTATATATCTTCAATGTTTCGGTAAAACATATTTCTAAAGATTCACTTTCACATATGCAGTATTTATAAGTATTGTAATAGTTCAGTGAGATTGGGTTGTATATTTACACAATTTACAGTGTTTTCATGATTCAGCCTTATGTATATAAACAGCATCTCTAACTTGGCATATACTGTAATGACACATTTCTGTTGAGAAAAAACATCCACCAAACCTTCCTCTGTATTTCAAGAGAATCTGTAGTAGGCTATTGGGTGATTATTAGTTATCATTTTTGATGACTTTATTCTCTCGAGTGGGTTATGTGAGCATGTTTTCCCCCATGTAAAGTCAGGACAGAGTCATCGATGATCCCCTGTGAGTCACTCATGTGAGAATAGAGATACAGACGGGAAAGAAGGATAGAGCTGTTCTGCTCACAGGGATGTGGGTTTGAATCCAGTGTGCGTCACGTCCTACTGTCCTGATCTTCTACTCTTTTGTAAACATCAAAAAACAAAAAACATAATAATAATAATAATAATAAAAGAAGATTCTGAAGGATAAAGTCATGTTGACACAACATCTTATGAATGTGTGCTGGGCAGAATCTGTGATAGAAATGAAAAAGTATGTTGGGATTTTTTTTTTTTTTTTTTTTTTTTTTTTAATGTTTTGTATTGTGCAAGCTGGAATGTGGATTATATGCTTATAACTTTTCACTGTTCAATCTCATTTAACTAAGCTACCTTTGTCTCATTCCCTACTATATGTTCCTTAAAAACTGAGAAATTAAGAAACCAGTGATACAACTAATTGAAAAACAATGAAAAATAAAGGTCCAGCAGGGTTATTATCATTAACTAAAACTATAAAAACATTTATGTTCATTGAAATAAAGCTGAATAATAATAATTTAAAAAAAAAAAAAAAAAAAAATTATTTGAATAACTTAAACTAAACAAAAACTATAAATGTTGCCTTGGCAATAAACTGAAATGAGTTTAAGTTAAAGCACTAAAGTTATTAACCTGAAATAAAAATAAATTAATTAAACATAAATAGCAATATTTAAAAAACAAAAAATGAATTGTGTCAAAAGCACATAACATGAAAGCTAAAAATAAAAGCTAATTCAAAATATTAATGCAACTAAATTAAATAACTAAACATGTATTTCTGTAATTAAGTGAATAAAGATGCACAAATAATGCTAATTTTTTTCAATATTCACTATAATCTTCCTAATATATTGTAGTCAATGAATTGTTGTTTACTTCCATAATTTGATGTAATTCAGAGTGAACCAGTATATTCGAGGAGTAAAATTGTAAGGATTCTTATTATTAGACTGTGACCGTTAATTAGTAATAAATACCGTTATAAACAGTGAAGGTAAAAAGCACATATAGTAATAACTAAATTATATAGTATTGATCCTCAAAACATGACAAAATGTGCCTTGATCAAAGAATGATGATAATTCTGCACTCCATTTCGCAATAAGATGAATAATGATATACCACGTCATTTCTTCTTTCTTCTGGGAATATTAAAGGTGCCCTAGAACATTTTTTCACAAGATGTAATATAAGTCTAAGGTGTCCCCTGAATGTGTCTGTGAAGTTTCAGCTCAAAATACCCCATCGATTTTTTTAAATTCATTTTTTTAACTGCCTATTTTGGGAAAAATATGCGCCGATTCAGGCTGCGGCCCCTTTAAATCCTCGCGCTCCCCGCCCCCGAGCTCTCGACTATAAAACAGTGCATACACAATGTTCACACAGCTAATATAGACCTCAAATGGATCTTTACAAAATGTTCGTCATGTATACTGCATGCATGCTTCGCATCATGTGAGTATAGTATTTATTTGGATGTTTACATTTGATTCTGAATGAGTTTGATAGTGCTCTGTGGCTAAAGCTAACATTACACACTGTTGGAGAGATTTATAAAGAATGAAGTTGTGTTTATGAATTATACAGACTGCAAGTGTTTAATAATGAAAATAGCGACGGCTCTTGTCTCCATGAATACAGTAAGAAATGATGGGAACTTTAACCACATTTAACAGTACATTAGCAACATGCTAACGAAACATTTAGAAAGACATTTAATGGACATTAGAGACGTGTCTCTTATGATTTCTCACACATTTTGAATGTCTCCAAAGGGAAAAAAAAAAAACTTTGTCTGAATTAATGTCATGATTCCAGCATGTATTCTTGTGTCACGGGACTTTTATGTTGAAGTATTTTTGTTTTCCTGTGTGCAGTTCCTGATTGCCTTGTGTCTTGTTAGTTCCCATAGCTACCCTCGTTTGTACACCTGTCCCTCGTTAGCCCCTCATTAGTTTCTTTATGTATTTAAACCCCAGTGTTTCAGTTGTTTTTGTCAGTCATTGATCCTGTGTGTGTGTTCCAAGCTGTTGCTCATGGCTTCTTCTTGTGGTTTACGTTCATGATTCATTCGAGTGGATTGCACTCTTGTTCCAGGACTGGATAATCTATTCTATGTTTATTTTTCAAATAAACTTGTGCTCACACTTGGATTCTTGCCTTTCCCTGTCCCTGCTCACAAGACAAAAGAAATGCATTACACATAGAAAGCAGAGTGACGAAGAATACAAAATGTCACTCTGAAAGAAAACAGAAAAACAGGGCTAATGTGTCCACTAAAACCATCATTTTCATTTGAGCCGAGCAACCCATTTACAGGCAATCAGTAGAGGTGCTGCCACCCATGAAAGGCTCTATTTTGGGGAGCTTTAGCTGTTGCTATAGCTGCATGAGTCCAATAAGAGCCTAGTTCAGGAGTGGTGGGTCTAGGACTGGACCTCATCAGGCTTTAGGCTTCACAGACATCATGTGCTGCCCGCTGGGACTGGGGAAAAGATGCTGACAAAAGCCTTTCAGTTCTCTTGGTTTGTCCAGTCAGTGCAAGATGGTTATTTTTTGAGGAGATTATTAAAGGTGCCCTAGAATCAAAAATTGAATTTACCTTGGCATAGTTGAATAACAAGAGTTCAGTACATGGAAATGACATACAGTGAGTCTCAAACACCATTGTTTCCTCCTTCTTATATAAATCTCATTTGTTTAAAAGACCTCCGAAGAACAGGCGAATCTCAACATAACACCGACTGTTACGTAACAGTCGGGATCATTAATATGTATGACCCCAATATTTGCATATTCCAGCCCATGTTCAAGCCATTAGACAAGGGCAGAGCGTCTGGATCTGTGCACAGCTGAATCATCAGACTAGGTAAGCAAGCAAGAACAACAGTGAAAAATGGCAGATGGAGCGATAATAACTGACATGATCCATGATATCATGATATTTTTAGTGATATTTGTAAATTGTCTTTCTAAATGTTTTGTTAGCATGTTGCTAATGTACTGTTAAATGTGGTTAAAGTTACCATCGTTTCTTACTGTATTCACGGAGACAAGAGCCGTTGCTATTTTCATTTTTAAACACTTGCAGTCTGTATAATGCATAAACACAACTTCATTCTTTATAAATCTCTCCATCAGTGTGTAATGTTAGCTTTAGCCACGGAGCACTATCAAACTCAACCGTCATGTTTGTGTACCGTTACACCCCTAGGCATTACTGATTTTCAATCAAGCTGCTTGGAAAGAGTCATCTGCCAGTATCAGTGTCGCCTGGTCAATGTCACGTTGTATCACTTAAAGAAGTCTCCATTTATTCTAAAAGTATCTAGTGTTTTAGTCAAGATCAAGACCAGTATATGAAACCAAAACAATTCGATTTAAATTTATTTGTACGTGTATAGCTCTTTTAACATTACATATCATTTCAAAGCAGCTTCTACCATACAATTTAGAGTAATTTGTTATCAGAGGTGACTGTGTCCAAGTAATGTCCATAATGTACAGTTCTAAGATAATACAAATCATCATTTAGGCAGAAACAATGAGCTCATTAAAGCAGTTATTACAAGTTGTGATCATAATGATTACAATATATAGAAAATTTAGCAGTGGAGCATGTTGGTTCAGAAATGCCGTCATCTGTCTGAAGTTCTCGCAGGGCTCAGCGTCATCTCTTCACAGGTGTTGGGCATCTGAAATCTTCATTATCTAAACTGGAGCTGGGCATCCCGAGGTAGAAAACAGAAAAGCAAATGGAGAATACTTAGCAAAGCTGCTGTTCATAACATTTCAAGCAAAAATTTGGTAGATACCCTACCAAAAGTCCAGAGTTTTGTGACCTCAAAGAGCGTGATGGATTGTAGGGCGATGGAAGATTGGTTCAATAGACAGGAGTTGAAACATTTAGGGTCAGTAGCAATACTTTGTAGTTGATACTGAACTTAAAGGGATAGTTCACCAAAAAAGTGAAAATTATCCCATGATTTAATCACCCTCAAGCCATCCTAGGTGTATATGACTATCTTCTTTAAGACAAACACAATTGGAGTTCTATTAAAAAAATAGATTTATTTTTAGATTCCAAGATTTATAATGGAAGTGAATGGTGACTTTTTTTGAAGCCCAAAAAAGTGCATTCGTCCATCATAAAAGTAATCCATATAGTTCCAGGGGGTTAATAAAGGCCTTCTGAAGCAAAGCTATGCATTTTTGTAAGAAAAATATCCATATTTATAACTTTATAAAATATAATCACTACCTTCCATCCGGCAGAAGAGTGACCTCGGACACGACGCATGACGTATTGGCCCCTGAAGCCGTATGGATTACTTTTATGATGAATGGATGCACTTTTTTGGGCTTCAAAATTAAAAAAAAATAAAATAATGACACCATTCACTCTCATTATAAAGCTTGGAAGAACCAGGATATTTTTTTTAATATAACTCAGATTGTGTTCATCTGAAAGAAGATAGTGAGTAAATCATCCACAAACAGCACCGCAAAGTTGTGTGGTTGGAACGACAGCTCTCGACCTGTGGTTAGAAGCAGTTTTTCTTGTTTGCATGACATTTTTGTCTCAAGCAAAATAAGCAAGCTGATATTCAGTACAATCTGTATCTTTTATATCGAATATATACAAAAGTCAATTACGTCTTTTAGTTTGTCAAGAGATTTAAAGCAACATTTTTGAAGAGTCCACATGTGCCTATGATTGAATCTGGAAATAAAGCAAAATAACTGAGAAAACTGAGAATTAGTCATCAGATGCCATGTCCGTAATTTATAGCAAAAAACTCTTGCATTAATTCAATCTCAAATGGATTCAGTAAAAGGAGTTATTACTCCACCACCTGCATGACATCATTCACCAGCGTGATTGAGCGACAAATTTGGACAATAGTGGATTTCTTCAACTATGCATCATATTAAGATGTGAGTTATGTCATTGTATGGGAAACTCACCCCAGAGTGTTACTGACAGACTGGGAAGAGAGGTGCTGCAACAATGTCAAAAATGAGAAAAATAATGTGTTATTAAACATTCAAGCATAAAAACCCTGTTCTAGTAGAGCAAAAAAATCAAAACTTTAAAAAAGGTCCTCTTTAAAAATTGCACTCTTACTGTGTACACAGTTGGTTTTCTTTCTCCAAAACAATTTTATGCGAAACAACTGAGACAAAGTGTGAAAATCCATTATAATAAATCCCAAACTATGAAGAGTAACCTCTTTGCAAACCTTGCACAAGGTGAGTATGCAATGAAAGTATGTTTTTCTGTCAGAGAAATGTCTATTTTCTAGATCCTAAGGGTTTTTTGCTCATTTCACACTGATTTTTTGTCTGAAAATATTTAACATAATCCACCACTGCAATCCTCATAGGTCCTTAGTATTAATCATTGAAAGACAGGTCTTGTAATGTCTGTGATTTTAAAACAGACCATTTGTCACATCTCTTCATGCAAACAAGAACTTAACCCAGATAAGAAGCTCTTAATGCTTGAACAGACTGAATCTGTAATTCAAATGAGTCCGATTTTATTTATATACTTATTTATTTATTTAGTTATTTTTGAAAAGGCATTCATCCATGAGCAATTATCTCAGAATAAGACTTTGGGGACTAAATTAAATACTAAATTAAATTAACTAAATTAAAGCTCTATCTAATACAATGACAGATATTGCATTGGTCCAAATGCTTATTTTGAATGTCATTTGCAAAGATTTTTTACCTCATTTTTCAAGTTAGCAGTGCTCACCTTCAGCTTTATTCCTACTGCGCCAAAAAAAGAACAGGACAACATGTGACGTCAGATCTGGAGGATGACTGTCATGTTTAAACAATGCTTTTTATAGTTCCTAATGTTTTCTTTTTTTCTTTCATCAAGACAGACAAAATGATTTCCCTAGACAGACATATCTTGTGTTGCTGAACAAGATGGAAGAAAATATGTACTGTAATCCAAACAGATGACAGAAAATGGACAGAAGAAACACACATGGTGCACTTCACAAATGGGATGCTCTTTCTTTCTTTCTTTAAAGAAAAAACATTATAAGAACAGTCACATGTTTTTTTGTTTGTTTCTTTCTTTTTGATGTGAGAACTATTAGCTTTGCCTTAAGGCAAGTTGAGAAAATCAATAGTAATCAAATCTGAGATAGCTGAAGTTGACGTAAAAAGAGGTCAAAATGAAGTCGTGCTGCAAAAATAGACACTCAAAATGGAAACTTTCTAAATCTGTTTGAGAGCACGTGAAGATGTCGAGTAGTCATTGAGATGACAGAGAACCCACTTTTCTTTTCTTTCTGTTGACAGTATTTTCTTATTTATAGCATGATAAACAGAGAATACATTATCTCCACTGTAAAAAACTATAACTCAAATATGTCAGCAAAAACAATTATGAACTCGACTTCATCCACTGTTCAGACCTCTCTTCTGGAAATGCATGTAAATTAGTGCATATTAACTTACATAATGCTTCATTTGCATATTTAAACAACATTCCAGATTGTCTTAATGTACTGTCTGTGATTAATTAACGGTGAAATTATGACAATATCTATTTTTAATTTTTTACCCTATTCCCCTTGCATTACAAACATCACTCCACTTTTGTATACAACTTGAAAATTCCACTATTAATTTTGTGTATTTATATGCACAAATATGTCTTTGTACCCTCTGTTGTTTAATAATTAAAGGTGGTTATAAACTCCATTGGTCATATATCTCATAAAGAGGCAGTGATGCCAGAGGAGCGCACTGACGTTAGCTATGCCTAAGGATAGCTGCTTGCGTTCTTCCCCGTAACCATGGTAGAGCCGCTCATCATTTCCACAGCAACCTTGAATCAGACAGCAGCATAAGTGTAGAAGCGGATAAACTAGAGAACGCACTTTTTCAATTTTGAAAACAGGAAGAGATTGAATGAAAACGGTCATCAGTCAAACCCACTCTATGTAGGCAGCATTCAAAAATTGGCCTCTTATTTATGCTGCCTTTTAAGATACCTTCCTTTCATCTATTGTAATATTGCATGTACCTTTCACAAACAAATCAATCCCAGAATGCACAACAAGCCCATAAAAATTACAATAAACCATAATACATTTCATACTGAGACATACTGATGGAACAGTATGCTATTTTTTAATGGACTGTTTTACCCAATATTTGTGTATGCTATGTATTTTTGCAATTTAGGATCATTGGAAAAACATGCCTCGATCTATATTTGTGCAAAACTCCAAAACACTACCTATACATACAATTCAGTGCAGTTTCCAGCTGAAATTAACACTAGTGACAGTAAAACACCTATAATTTTTATTCCTTTTTGCACAGATTATGATTATAGGAGCAAATTATTGATTTATAAAGACTTATTTTCATGCAGTTCCTTGTACAACACTATGTTATGAGCTCAAAACAATTTGTGCATGATGTGTAAACTAATACATTTTGATGTTTGCATCACATAATCAGCTCCATATGTGTGTCTTTTCTGATGTAGTAAACTTGCTCTGCAGCTCACCTGATACAGCATTGCTCTTGTGATGTGAAGCGCTCGGGTACGAGTCCCTGAAACACGAGTCATGATAAAAGAGCTCAAATACTTGCAGAGGCAGCTAAAATGACATGGATGCTTCAGCAAATGTGTTTTAATTTCATGTTTGCTTTTGTTAACACTATCGGTCAGGTTTAGTGTCGGTGCTGCGTTAATGTCAAATGCGATTTCATTTCATATCATTTCCAAACTGCCACAATATGAGCAACAACCAACATAATAAAATACAGACAGATTTATATTCATCTGTTTTGAATAAAACCAAACACGCTTTTAGCATCGGCACTCACTGGACGTTTCACTTTGAAAGTGTTGTGAAACATGCAAGAAGCAACATAATATCATTTTGCACGTTTTCCCATGAGACTGGATTGTATGGAAGCTTGTTTCTGCCACTAAATAAAAAATAAAAAGGTACTTTTTTAAAGGGACTTTTTATCTCACAATTGCGAGTTTCTGACCTCTTTTCTCGCAATTGCAAGAAATATTACACAATTAGAAAAAAAGTCAGAATTGAGAGTTGACTTTTCTCACAATTCTGACTTTTTTCTTGCATTTACAAGCTTACATCTCGCAATCCTGACTTCTTTTTTCAGAATTGCGAGATATAATGTTATAATGTGAGAATTGCAAGACAAACTCACAATTGCAAGAAATAAAGTCAGAATTGCAAGATATAAATTCACAATTCTGACTTTTTTCTCACGATTGTGAATTTATATCTCACAATTCTGACATTATAACACAATTGCAAGAAATAAAGTCAGAATTGTGAGATATAAACTCATAATTGTGAGAAATAAAGTCAGAATTGCAAGATATAAAACTCACAATTACAAGAAATAGTCAGAATTGTGAGAAATAGTCAGAATTGCGAGATATAAACTCAATTATGAGAAATAGACTTTTTTTCTTGTAATTGCAAGTCAGTATCACACAATTCTGACTTTATAACTTGAAATTGCAGGTTTATCACACAATTAGAAATAAAGTCAGAATTGAGAGTTGAATGTCAGAATTGCTAGATATAAACTCACAATTCTGACTTTCGCAATTCTGACTTTTTTCTTGCATTTATGAGCTTACATCTTGTAATCCTGACTTCTTTTTTCAGAATTGCGAGATATAATGTTATAATGTCAGAATTGCAAGACAAACTCACAATTGCAAGAAATAAAGTCAGAATTGTAAGATATAAATTTGCAATTCTGACTTTTTTCTCACGATTGTGAATTTATATCTCACAATTCTGACATTATAACACAATTGCAAGAAATAAAGTCAGAATTGTGAGATATAAACTCATAATTGTGAGAAATAAAGTCAGAATTGCAAGATTTAAAACTCACAATTACAAGAAATAGTCAGAATTGTGAGAAATAGTCAGAATTGCGAGAAATAGTCAGAATTGCGAGATATAAACTCAATTATGAGAAATAGACTTTTTTTCTTGTAATTGCGAGTCAGTATCACACAATTCTGACTTTATAACTTGAAATTGCAGGTTTATATCACACAATTAGAAATAAAGTCAGAATTGAGAGTTGAATGTCAGAATTGCTAGATATAAACTCACAATTCTGACTTTTCTCGCAATTCTGACTTTTTTCTTGCATTTATGAGCTTACATCTCGTAATCCTGACTTCTTTTTTCAGAATTGCGAGATATAATGTTATAATGTCAGAACTGCAAGACAAACTCACAAGTGCAAGAAATAAAGTCAGAATTGCAAGATATAAATTCGCAATTCTGACTTTTTTTTCACGATTGTGAATTTATATCTCACAATTCTGACATTATAACACAATTGCAAATAAAGTCAGAATTGCAAAATAAAACTTATAATTGCGAGAAATAAAGTCAGAATGGCAAGATATAAACTCAATTACGAGAAATAGACTTTTTTCTTGTAATTGCAAGTCAATATCACACAATTCTGACTTTATAACTCGAAATTGCTGGTTTACATCACACAATTCTGAGAAAAAAGTCAGAATTGTGAGAAATAAAGTCATAATTGCGAGATAAAAAACTCACAATTACAAGAAATAGTCAGAATGGCAAGATATAAACTCAATTATGAGAAATAGACTTTTTTTTCTTGTAATTGCGAGTCAGTATCACACAGTTCTGACTTTTTAACTTGAAATTGCAGGTTTATATTACACAATTAGAAAAAAAGTCAGAATTGCATGATGTAAACTCGCATTTGCAAGAAAAAAAAAAGTCAGAATTGTGAGAAAGTCGCAATTACCTTTTTTATTTTTTATTTAGTGGAGAAAAAAAAATAGGATTGACTATGACTTAGGCCTACATCTTAAAAAGTGCAAGCAGCCTACTTGATTTTACTTTCACAGAACAAGAATAATCCTGTCTCTATCACATCTCATCTGTCTTGTCTCATCCTGTTACCCTCTGCAAAAAAATTACAGCTTTGAAGCTTAAAAACCATGAATCAGACAGCGAGAAAATAACAGTTTGGGATCAGCCACCTGTGGTTGATGATTCACACGCAGGTCAGAAACACACTCTTGTTCTCTGTGACTTTGCTCATCTTCCTCTGTATATTCAGCTGATAGCGACACACACTGTGCCAATTGCATCACAATATTAACAGCGGCGTGTTAGAGAGCCGGATCCCAATGGACTGACCAGCGGGACATAATTGGATCTGTACAGAGAAATATTCCAGTCCGAACTCAACGATCCTTCCCTACCATTCCATGCGTGACGCAAACACCAAAAACAAAGTTCCCTGAAGGGATTTGAACATGCATCTTTTTTGGCAGTCCAATGTCCTTGGTGCATATTGATAAATGTTTACTTAGAATTTTTTTACCTCAAGGCAATAGGAGAAAACAGAACAGTAGCTTGTTAATGTTTGTGTGAAATAAATTTAAATACAAGTATGACTCCACAAGCCATGGGAGAAGATTTGCTGGGAAAACTTATCGGGCAACGCAACTACACCCATATCAACTATTAGTCCACCCACATATGTAGCCATAGTAACTTCTATTTATATGCATCACATGAAGATAGAAAGAACAACCTGAATCCCTACATGTTTATAGTATATGGTGGCTTGAAATGAATAATTTGTTCCAGCATATCATGTTGTGGTCAGTACGGCACTTACATGGAACCAAAAGCCAGGACTTTGTCTTTCTGTTCCAGATTGTCCAAAACATTATCAAGGACAGAAAGACTTGACACAGGCAGCTGAACATGCAAAACTAGATTAGCACTTTCTGAAATGAAAAACGGGCGTTCGTTATTGCAGTGTTGCAAAGCATCATAGGTCCACTTTAAATCTTTGCAACTGGTAGATCACTTCAACAGTAAAACAAAACATTAAAAAACATCAAACACCCTGTGGCGACCAGGGCGGGCGAGAGCCGTGAGGGAACGGCGCGAGGCCGGTGGCGCGAGTGTTAATGAGCTTCACCTGGGAGGCGCACCGGCCTTGAGTCCCTCACGGAGGAGCTCCGGGAGCATAAAAGGAGGAGCGACTACAGTGAAGGACGAGAGAGGACCAGGCCTGGACTTTATGTTATGGTTTATTATGTTTGTGTGGCCGGCAGACGTCCGCGAGGGTCTGCCGGCATTACTTTCGTTTTGTTTGTTTATTTTGAGATTAAACTTTTGTTGAATGTTCGCCGGTTCCCGCCTCCTTCTTCCCACATCTACTAACCTCGTTACATTGGTGCCGAAACCCGGGAGGAAGGAGGGACATGCTGTCGGAGAGCCCTCGCTGCTGAGGGGGCTCGCGGTGCTGCGGAGTTCGGGCAGCGCGGGAGTGGAGACCGCGAGAGGCTGCCCGAGGCGGTGGTGCTGGAGCCTTGTGAAAGGTGGGACGGAGACCCGGATGCCGGATGTCGTGCTCCTGGGACGAGGTGGGGTGGCTGCCATCCAGGAGGGAGCGGAGGAGTCGCCGCCGTCCGCCGTGGGCCGGAGCCTGCTGCCGTCCGCCATGAAGGGGAGGAGCAGGGGACGGGGGACTCGCTGCCGGCTGCCCTCAGCCGGAGGAGCCATCGCCGGCCGCCAGGAGGCGGTCGAGGATCGGGCCGTCCACCGAGCGTCCAGTGCCACCGCATGGCACCGCGAAGAAGCGCCTCTTGGCAGGCTGAGGACCGAGCGGCAGTGTGTCGGGGAACCGGACCAAGAATTTTTTTTTCTCTTTTTCCTCTCTCCCCTCTCTCGTCCTGTCGCTCCCCTTGCTTCCGTCTCCTTTCTCTCGTCTCGTCTGTCCTTACCCCCAGGTGCTGCGGCCGCCGAGACAGGCCCCGGGGGGGAGTAAGCGCAGTCGCGGGAGTACCCCCCGGCCTGCGAGGGGCGATGGGGGTATGTGGCGACCAGGGCGGGCGAGAGCCGTGAGGGAACGGCGCGAGGCCGGTGGCGCGAGTGTTAATGAGCTTCACCTGGGAGGCGCACCGGCCTTGAGTCCCTCACGGAGGAGCTCCGGGAGCATAAAAGGAGGAGCGACTACAGTGAAGGACGAGAGAGGACCAGGCCTGGACTTTATGTTATGGTTTATTATGTTTGTGTGGCCGGCAGACGTCCGCGAGGGTCTGCCGGCATTACTTTCGTTTTGTTTGTTTATTTTGAGATTAAACTTTTGTTGAATGTTCGCCGGTTCCCGCCTCCTTCTTCCCACATCTACTAACCTCGTTACACACCCCAAATTACACCTGCTGTATAGGATATACCATCTAGAAATAGCCTCACTTTTACTTGTACATTTTGATCAAAATTAACTACACTGCTACTTTTAGCAAATGAACTAAACGTATAACTGTGAGACACGTTATAAAGTGATACATCAGACACACTTCAATACAAATGAATCTGAATACAATCAGTTTAATCATCCTTACAGTTGATTAATCATATCAATGTTGTCACTTTTTGTCACATATATAATTATAGTGTTTATTTACACCTTTAAATCAATAAACTCACGGTCAACTGCTTCAGAACCTCTGGAATAAAGCTGTAAAATTAATTTAATTAACTGTTTTCTAAGAGAAACTCATTTGTAATTCTCATACATCAACCAATACATGTTAGTATGTCAATTTGTTTTAAACAAGTGCTGGTTATCTGCGTCATAATAATCAGTGTTCTTGTAGACAAAGAGCAAATGCCATCAAGAATTACAGGGATGGAACTGGTAATTGCCATCCAGAATATATGAATACTGATTTCTTTATAAATCTTTACAAGCCCAAGCAGTCACAGGCATGATATGCGTGTGAGAAGCTGCTATCAAACAGACATTCATCACGGAGAGCAGAGAGACAGGTGCAAATTAATGATTGATTGGGATTGGCCTTTTCATCACTACAAGAGCCCCTGACGAGCGTGATCATTTCTCATTGTGTGCCGCAGATAACAGATCTCTGAGCGTGAGCCAGACTGAAGAGTTAAGAATATAAGGGGTTAAAGATAGGAATCATCTCACCCAACTGCAGCGCTGGGCAGAGAGGAGACAAACAGTGCAAACATGTCTCAATATTAATGTCCGGATATTATAGCATACGTCACTATATTCTGGATCAGATCTTGTACGTCAATTCATTACAGTTACCTATGTATTAAACTTCAGTTTTAACTCACTGCACATCACACGTGCGACTTGAATTATATCTCAAATCATGCCTGGTTGAAGACAGGTGTGCTATTACTTTTCTAAGATTTTCGCCCGCACGATATAAGAAGTGGAACACATAAACTAACATCTGTACCATATGTAAAGACCAAAATATCACATTAAAACACACCAAAAGCCACTCTTAGCAATGAATAAATTGCATCAATGACAGCTAGGGCCCTATCATAAACCTGGCGCAATGCAACACCAGGTGCGACGCAAGTGTTTTTTTGCTAGTTTCAGCCTGACGCAGTTATCATTTTCACGTCCAGGGCCCACACTGTTTAAATAGCAAATCCATCTGTTCACCTATGGGCGTGCTGGTCTGAAAACGAGGTGTGTTCAGATGCATTGTTGGCGTGTTGCTATTTTGAGGCAACTGAAAACGACTGCGCCACTGACCAACAAAAACTGCTCTAAAGTCAAAGACGCAGTATTTATTTATTTTTTTAAAGGGCGCTTTAGTAATATGTGGCTCTAGGTGGGTGCAAAACATGCAAACACTCGTGCACACAAACATGCCAAATATTAAAAATAAAAGGATTACAATGTAAACGATTATTATTGTATACACTGTAAAACCCAATAAGTTCAGAATACTAAATAAGAATACTCAAAACATTTGAGGAAACTTATTACCTCAAAACATTTAAAGGTCCCGTTTTTCGTGGTTTTTTGAAGCTTTGATTGTGTTTATAGTGTGCAATATAACATGTGTTCATGTTTCGCGTGTAAAAAAACACAGTATTTTTCACATAATTTACTTATCTGTATACCGCTGTTTCCACTGTCATAAAAACGGGCTGATGACTTCCTTGTTCTATGAAGTCCCTCCTTCAGAAATACGTAACGAGTTCTGATTGTGCCAGCGGTTCCTGTGTTGTGATTCGACAGCAGCTTAGCGAACCTTGCCCAGAAAGGTCACGCCTCTTACCATAACGTGGAGATGCACGCGCTCAGTGTTACTGTAAACATGTCTTTAATTTTACCCTATCAATTTGAGCCGGAATCAGACCCGGTGATTGGACTGCGGGATGAAAATAACAGCGTTTCGACGACATGGCGACAAACACACTCTACAAGTGTGTTTGTCACATTTGGTCAAATCTACAATTATTTGACCAAATGTGGCAATACACACATGTATTTTGTATAACAGACGGTATACAAAATACATGTGTGTATTGCCACGTTTGGTCAAATAATTAGCCAATTTCATTCGCCATTACTGCAAAAAGGTAATTCTGATACATGCAATGACTATCCATTATGACATGTAAGCATTTTTATCTTTATGTACACTGTAAAACCGAACAGTGAAATTAATTAAATTTTCTAGGTTGATAAGAGCTGTGCGTGTAAACCTCACTCCCCTGATCTCAAGAGGCACTCTAGCGACTGACGCTAGAGACTGCCTGTTAGTGCGCCCAACTCCCATGCGGACGGGTCCGGGTTTGAGTCCTGCTTAGAGCAGAAGTTCAAATTGGAGGAGCTACATTAAAACTGACTTGTCAGGTTGAGGGTGTCTATATTCAGCCATGTAAATAGCATTCTGCAAGCGCACCTAGCTTTTATAGGGAATGTGAGATGACTGGTTTATTGCACGTTATGCCCAAAAGCATTCACATGACTCATTAAGAGAATAGGTACAACCCTTTTGGACCATGCACCTGGTGCACTGACCATTTTTTCCAGCTTTAAAGGATTTGGACATGTCCTAAGTGCATCTGCGCCATGCACTTCAGACCATGGGCTTAGATCGTTAAAAAAGGGCCCCTAATCTTTATTATTCACATTTAAAGGCATAATGTGGCTGTTTAAAATCTTACAGAAATGTACTTAAAAGTCACCCTTTGAAAATGAAAAGGCACTGGTATAAAACACATTCGCACATTAGCAAATTAAAGTGTGTGTGAAAGTCATTGATGAGGTGTTCAGTGTATGGTTTAAATATGAAGAGGAAAAGAAAGACAGAAGACTGAGACTGTGAATATGAAAAGGAACTTCAGTTGTTAGCAGGATTAATAGAGCAGAAGCGCTTCTTTCATTCTGGAGAGAAAGAAGCAGCCTATTATTCAGGACGATAACAGTTGACAAAACCCATGACATTCACCAGACGTTCTTGTTTATCCTGCCTGATTCAAAATAGTGCTTTCATTTCATAATGTAAATTCTGAATAAATCAACAATGCCTTTCAACTTACGTAAACATATCAACAAAAGTTCACACGTGGTCCTTCAGAACTCTTTTCGATTCTTCCGTCTTTTCCTGTCTGAGTGACTCACTGATTTAAGAGACTCATAGATGTTCTGTTTTCTGATACTCACCCACAGATGTTTAGAGAGCTCTGATGTTTTTATGTAACCCTTCTGATTACTGAGCTCAAGGCCACATGCTTCTTCTTCCTGTGTTTTTCACCTGTGTTACTGTAACACAAGCTAAACTGACTAATTATTAATTACATAACTGCAATTGCACCGCATTCATCCTCCAACATTGGCATTTAACAATCAGCCAGGCAGATTCAAATCATCCATATGCTCATCTGTAAGAGCGCCGCATGTCTTTTGAAGCTCCTTATCTCTGTATAACAATGCAATAATTATGACATGAGAAAAAATAATCTTGCTTTGGTAAATCTTAATTATGACATACTAAGTCATCATTTCGACCTTTTCTGTCTGTTTCACAGACAAGCTTAAGCTAGTCCTAGACTAAATGCATGTTTGAGCTGTTTTAACTGAAAGCAACTTGAACTGGCATATCTTAAAATATATCAGTGCCATCGTTTGTCTCGAGATGCACACCAGTAATGTTTTTTTTTAATGTTGTAAGGCACTATTAGCTTCTAAAACATCTAAATTGAACTAAGGCCTAATCCTGGCTTAATCTAAATCCTGTCTGTGAAACCAGGCCTATATGTCATAATTATGAGATAAAATGAAATTATGACATTAAGTCACAGTTATGACTAAGTAATAATTATGAGATAAAAATTGAAAGTTGACTTGTCGTCACAATTTTGACTTATTTGTCATAATTGAATTTTTAAGTCATAATTTCAACTTTTCATATCATAAATATGACGTAGTATGATATTTTCAACTTTTTATGTCATAATTATGAGATAGAATTTCAAAATTATGAGATTAAAAATCTAAATTATGACAAATCATAATTATGAGATTAAGCCATATTTATCTGATGAAAAGTAAAAAAGTAATATTTATGAGATTAAAAAAATCTAAATTATGAGAAAAAGCTAAAATTACGACTGTCACAATTTTGACTTTCTAAGTCATTATTTAGACTTTAATGTCATAATTATGACTTTTAAGTCATCATTTCAACTTTTCATCTCATATATATGACTTAGTATGTCATAATTTAACATTTTCATCTTATAATTCTGATTTGCAAAAGCATGATTTTTATTTTATTTTTTTTATTTTTTTTTTGTTATGTGGTGCAAATGGGCTTCCATGAATAATAGGTTAGAAATGCGCAGACTTATTTTATAAATAGCTGCTTTTTTGATGTGTGATTAACACTCATTTAAGTAATAATTTTAGAAAAGACCTAAATATTTCACCTAATGCTCATTTGATTTCATATAATAGAAAAAAAGGTTCTTTAGAAAATAATAATGTTCTTCACTTCAAGAACAAAATGGTTCTTTTAAGAACTGATCACTGAAAGGTTCTTTGGGGAACCAAAATGATTCTATTATGGCAACTATTTATTGTGGAACATTTAATTTTAAGAGTATGACTGGAAAATGAAAACATTTTTTCTATGAATCATGGATTATGGATTAAGGAGTTTTATAAATGCCAAACACCACTTATCAAAATCGGCCTTGTTTTGCTTCCAGTCTGTGACAGAACATTGACAATATTGACATTTACTGTTTGTTACAGTGTTTCAGCGATTGCCCTCATGCACCACAACTGACGCAAAGCAGCACAACCGCTCTTTTGTGCTTCTATACAGCAGTTCATCTGAACACCTTTAACATCTCTGACAACACATAATGAGATCTCACAATAGCACTGGTGTTCAGATGTGGCCTCTGGCAGCAGAGAACATGGAGTTGTCGAGTCAGATGAAAGGTGGCTGACTGCATCAACTGCCTGTGATTTCTGCTGGTTCTGAACTTAAGAAGCTGCGGCGCACAGATCAAACGATCACACAGCTGATACACACTTGACATATTCAGACTTCAAACTCTCTGCTGATTTGCTTGGCATAAATTTGAACATTCCACAAAATATGATGAAGAAAACAGCATGAAAGTCACGTAAAAATGACATTATAATAGTCTCACTTGTGGAGATGATGTTCATAATCTTTGAGCTGCAGAACTGACCTGATCGGTGAGCTCATGCACCGTGCTTGATTTGAGAACATTTACAATTGATAAACAGATTATTTTAGGATTAGATTAGATTATAAGATTTTAGGATAATAGATTATTAATAAAATAAAATAAATTAAACAATCTATATACTTGCTTGTTTTATTTGTGCACAAATTGTTGATCTATCAATATTCAATAAGGAAATAAGTTTTAATTATTGTCATATGTTTTAGGATGACATACACATATGTATATAGATGATGGATGGATGGATGGATGGATGGACAAATCAATATGATGGATGGATGGATGGATGGATGGATGGATGGATGGATGGATGGATGGATGGATGGATGGATGGATGGATGGATGGATGGATGGATGGATTGACAAATATGATGGATGGATGGATGGATGGATGGATGGACAAATCAATATGATGGATGGATGGATGGACAAATCAATATGATAGATGGATGGATGGATGGATGGATGGACGGACAAATCAATATGATGGATGGATGGATGGGTGGATGGATGGATGGATTGACAAATATGATGGATGATGGATGGATCAATATGATGGATGGATGGATGGATGTATGGATGGATGTATGGATGGATGGATGGATGGATGGATTGACAAATATGATGGATGGATGGATGGATGGATGGACAAATCAATATGATGGATGGATGAATGTACAAGTAAATATGATGGATGGATGGATGGATGGATGGATGGATTGACAAATATGATGGATGGATGGATGGATGGATGGATGGATGGATGGATGGATGGATGGTTGGATGGATGGATGGATGGATGGATGGACGGACAAATCAATATGATGGATGGATGGATGGATGGATGGATTGACAAATATGATGGATGGATGGATGGATCAATATGATGGATGGATGGATGGATGGATGGATGGATGGATGGATGGATGGATGGATTGACAAATATGATGGATGGACAAATCAATATGATGGATGGATGAATGTACAAGTAAATATGATGGATGGATGGATGGATGGATGGATGGATGGATGGATGGATGGATTGACAAATATGATGGATGGACGGATGGATGGATGGATGGATGGATGGATGGATGGATGGATGGACAAATCAATATGATGTATGGATGGATGGATGGATGGATGGATGGATGGATGGATGGATGGATTGACAAATATGATGGATGGATGGATGGATGGATGGATGGATGGATGGATGGATGGAAAAATCAATATGATGGATGGATGGATGGATGGATGGATAGACAAATATGATGGATGGATGGACAAATCAATATGATGGATGGATGGATGGACAAATCAAAATGATGGATGGATGGGCAAATCAATATGATGGATGGATGGATGGATGGATGGACAAATCAATATGATGATGGATGGATGGACAAATCAATATGATGGATGGATGGATGGATGGACAAATCAATATGATGTATGGATGGATAAATGGATGGATGGACAAATCAATATGGATGGATGGATGGATGGATGGATGGATGGATGGATGGATGATGGATGGATGATGGATGGACAAATCAATATGATGGATGGATGGATGATGGACAAATCAATATGATGTATGTATGTATGGATGGATGGATGGATGGATGGACAAATCAATATGATGGATGGATGGATGGATGGATGGATGGATGGACAAATCAATATGATGTATGGATAAATGGATGGTGGATGGATGGATGGATGGATGGATGGATGGATGGATGGATGGACAAATCAATATGATGTATGGATGGATGGATGGACAAATCAATATGATGTATGGATGGATGGATGGATGGATGGATGGACAAATCAATATGATGTATGGATAAATGGATGGTGGATGGATGGATGGATGGATGGATGGATGGACAAATCAATATGATGGATGGATGGATGGATGGATGGATGGATGGATGGACAATATGACAATTTCTTTCTTCATACATTTACCTCAGCATACACAACATTTGATTTGCTGCTTCTTTTCCTGTATCTGACACTTGTTTACAGAATTGTCTTTCCTAAACCTGCTGACAGTGTGACTGAGTGTAAGTACTATCCTTCTGAAACAGGACTTCACCATGGGGAATACCTTATCAAGGGAACATGTCCCAAAACATAAGGACAGCTGACCGGAGTTCAGGCCACAAGATGTCCTTGTCCTGAAGCACAGTGATTTGAGTCTCTATGGCTGGTGTGGAACAGAGAGCAGGGACAGATGACAAATATGGACAAAAATCACCACATTTGCTCAAGAAATGACTGACCATTATTTCCTGTCCATTCAGATAGATAGATAGATCACAAGTTGCTAATCCATCAATATTCATTTTCATATACTTTATAGCATGAGAAAAATATGCCCCATTTAAGCCTATTTTAAGAGACAGTAGTGATCATGTTTCCATGCGCTTCAACTTGATCTCCACAGTAAATCACCATCATCAGCTCCCATCTGCTTTTCTCCGAGTCTCACAGTGGTATTGATTACACTGCTGCGTGTCTGATGATAGCAGTGTGTCAATCACGACGCCGCAGCAGCTTGTGGACCGAAGATCATCAGGGTCTCTGAGGACAGAATTAACTGAGATGAGAGGGACAGAGCAGGTGCTCCCTGGTTACTGATGAACTAATGCTCGTGATCTTTTGTTTGCTAATAAAAAGGAGCTTGTGGGGGTGGGGATATATCACTGCAATAAATCACACATACTGTGATTTATAACAGTGATATATTATAATACAACAAATAGCCATAATGTTATAATATTATGATATGTATACAAATCAGATCAGCCAACTGTGAGAGTTCTTCCCAAGACCTTTGAACTAGACTTACACTGTATTTAATATTTAAAATTCACTGCTTCCTCGTTACCGTGTAACATATTGATTCAGAGAGCGGTTAATGAAGACACTTATGTAATATTGTGTAATGCACATATTTATGATTGATTTTTATAATTGATATTTACCTATGCAATAGAAACGATTCCTGTTATGCATCTAAATTACAGCAGGAACAAAAATGGTTGACAAATGATTCTGGTTCCTTTAATGAGTCTTTTAGCACTTCATATAGGAAACTAACACATCCACAAATAAAAAAAAAAAGTTTAAAATATATAAAAATACAATAATTTTACAGCATTTTTGTGGTTATTACATACAGTATTTGAATTTGTTCTGAATGTTGAAGTGAAGAATCACTCTGACCAATTCAGTGAGTCGTAAACTGATGTTTGAATCAGACTTCACTGGCGTCGAAAGTTTATTTTTGAGACAATGCTGTGGAAAACTTTTATTTTTTTTGGCATTATTGTGCAAAATAATGTTTTTTAAAATTATTTTCAAAGAAATCACCCATATATTCACTTGAGCTATAATGATTTTCTTCTTTAAAAAGCATTGACAGTGTACTGTACACCAGAAATGACTCAGATATTCAAGAGCCATTAAAGGAATCATTCAGTTCCAGTATTTTTGGACCGGTATTTTCTCATCTCTACTAATTAAAGGGCCAGTCCCTCTGGTGTTAAAAATGCTTGGAAAAGCATAACCTGACATTTCTTGCATCTATCCTGTTATCAGCGCTACCACCACCCACAAGTGGTTTGATGTCCTTTAAGATGCTGCTCAGGGGAATCAATTAGCAAATGTACATGCTTCACATTTGGAGCCATTTGCATCATGTGAGAGTTTCACAGCGGTGACATGGCTTCATGTCTGCTGACCACTAGTGTTTTTTGCAGAGGTAATAGCAGGTTTTCACAGTCATGAACTAGTTGTGAACCAGTGATTAGCTTAATCACGGAGCGTTCAAGGAACAGTCTCTTTTCAGCACAGTGTGAAGTTGTCAGGCATGTGATTTAGGTGACATGAACAAAACCAGCCATCGGTGGTTTACTTTTGTTTGTTTATCCAGTCTGCAAATGTTCTGTTAGTGCCTCCTAATAGAAACAGGAGCTTAGATGTTCCTGGAAAAGCCTGACAGACTCCTCCCTCTCCGCTTCTTATACCACACAGAGTCATCACACATGGCAACAGCTGTGGTCTGCGCATCCCTCACTATACGATCTCCAGCACCTGACCAACGAGCCTCAGGTTACGCTTCACCCTCGACCTCACCCCGGGGTCAGCGGGTTTGACTGTGGCCGAGGGCAGAAACCTAATACGAGCTCATCGCTCATAACACAATATTTAAAATTCAGTGTTTTTACTCCCAGTGTCCTCACTGACCTGAAGAGACACGATTCAGGTTAGAAAGCTGTGGCAAAATTAAACATTCAAACTAAAATAAAATATAAATATTAGTTAAAATTTAGAAATGTTGCCTTGGCAATAATTGAAATGAGGGTTGCACTTTATTTTAAGGTGTCCAAGTTACATTGTAATTATACAAGTACTGAGTAATATTAATTAACAGCATGTACTTACTATAGGGTTAGGATTAGTTGCATGTAATTATGCATCATTTACCGTTATTACTACAGTTAGTACATATATGTGACAAGGACACTGTAAAATAAAGTCTTACCGAAATAAGTTGTTAAATAAAAACTAAAACTGAAATAAAAATAAATTAAACCCAAAGCAGTATTTTAAAATAACAAAAATCTTAAAAAAAAAAAAAAAAATGACAAAAGCATTTATCAAAATTACTAAAAATTAAACTAAAAATGAATAAAATTATATAAAAACTGAAAACTAAAACACACACTTATAAAACAAATATTGTAGTGCATTTCACAAGAAAATACTTCATTGTTTCTACTAGAAACTACTGCTGTAATTATAGATAATTAACTGCTGTTAATTATTTTGTTACATTTATAAGCAATTTCTGAGTGAAAATTGTTTGTATACCAATATTTTTTTCCCAGTGTACACTGTATGTCATGTTTGACTCGATGTGTTACTGAATGTTTCTTTGAAATTATTTGTGCAATACTCGAGTGAAAATTGTTTTAACGTAGATCCTATTTTTCAGTGTAGTGTTTAAATTTGTTATACTTTACTTATTTCTTGTCTGTGTTGTAGTGCATTGTTACAGAAACTAAGAGCGCATTTACACATTCTGACAAGCACATGACTTGTGCCTTTGTGTCATTCTGAGAAGATGAAGTTGGAGTATTACACTTATGGCTGGTAGGGACTACAACAAGCTTCTTCCTGGGTTAGTGACATCACCAACCCTAAAATTTACATAAACCCCGCCCCCAATAACACGCAACAAAGGGGGCGGGGCCATGTTGGGCTGCTTTAGAGAAGAGGAAGAGTTGTTGTAGTAGAGTGTTGTTGACATGCCGTCATTTTACACCGGACTGCTTCACAAACGAGGGTCAATTCAACACAAAAGATTAACATGACGGCACATGCTAGTGGATGAGTTGAATCAACTCCACAGCAACTACATCTATTTATCCACTAACCATTCAGAAACGTCCAGTTTCATTCTAAAAGTTGTAACTTCTTCCTGAGTCTCTCCATCAGTGTCGACTCCAATGTAAGGCTGAACACCGTTACTGACAATCCTCATTTTGGCTGCGTGAGATTCTCCAGCTTTGTTGTTGTTGAGCTGTTAAAGCTCCGCCCTCTTCTGGAAAGGGGGCGGGGGCAGCAGCTCATTTGCATTTAAAGGGACACACACAAAAACGGCATGTTTTTGCTCACACCCAAATATATCATCTTGTGAAAAGCGGCATTAAGTCCCATTTAATCTCTGAACACACTGTAAGAGAAACTAAGCTGATACAGTTATATGGCTGTAATATATTATCCAACAGGGTGTGTCAGTGTTTAAACAGGTTTAATTTTTCATTAACTTTGTCAGAAAGGATCTCAATTAAGTGGCGGGGGGAAAATCAATAGCCTATCAGTGACTTAACAGAGAAACATTAAAATACAAACATCTAGTTGGCGGTACCTTTTTATGCATCAATGAGCAATTGCATTCAATTAAACAATAAGTGTGTGTTTGTAAAATACAGTTTTAATCAGCGTGATATACAGCTATAGATCTTCTCTTGGTGTTTCTACTGGCTGCTTCACATAACCTTTGACCCCTGAGGGAAACCTCTGTCAAATAAAAATCATCATCTCATGTGACTGTCTTGCTGCATGTCTGTGAGTGTATTTGCACTTAAAGCTTTAGATGAATCATGTATTTTCATTGAGTGTATTACTGTTTGGTTACTTTGGAAAAACAAATATTCTCAGCGGATCGTCCTCTGTGGATTTCCACGGAGCATGATGACCTTTACTCAAACCAAATAATGGAGAGGAAAGAGCGATGTGTGTGTTTTGGTAAAAACCCGAGTGCTCACAGGAAGTAAAAGATACAAGGTGGTGGGCCGGAAAAGCATTAAAGTAGTATAACGATGGAAACCAGTCAATTTAAGTCAAGTCACCTTTATTTTTACAGTACAGATTGTTTCAAAGCCGCGTCACAGTAATAAACAGGAAAATAACAATCAATCAAAATAGTAAATCAATCAAACTCCATCAAATAGTAATATTTAATATCGTGTGCATTTATCGTGCGCTGTTGCATGGATTAAAGTGTTTATGCATTAAAATACACTTTTTTATTAATGAACCAGTTGTTCATACTCTATGTCCCTGCTGAAAATACGCTTAAACTAGTCTAAGAT
Organism: Ancherythroculter nigrocauda; assembly: GCA_036281575.1. Lineage (NCBI taxonomy): Eukaryota > Metazoa > Chordata > Actinopteri > Cypriniformes > Xenocyprididae > Ancherythroculter > Ancherythroculter nigrocauda. The sequence continues at coordinate 44,745,967 of VTFQ01000018.1, read as the reverse complement.
GTTTAGCTGGTTTAGGCTTCAGAAACTAGGAGACCAGCTAAGACCAGCAAACCATCTTAAGAATTTAAAGGGACAGTTCACCCAAAAATGAAAATTATCCCATGATTTACTCACCCTCAAGCCATCCTAGATGGTTTAAACAAATAGGACTAGACAATAAACTCAAGCTCCTCTTCTATTGTATTGAAATCCTCCGACATTTCTCGTTAAAGGTTTTTCCTACAAAAACCCATCGCTTCACTTCAGAAGGCCTTTATTAACCCCCTGGAGTGGTATGGATTACTTTTATAATGGATGGATGCACTTTTTGGGGCTTCAAAATCACACCTCCCATTCACTCCCATTATAAAGCTTGGAAGAGCTTGCATATTTTTAAATATATCTCCGATTGTGTTCGTCTGAAAGACCTAGTTTGGCTTGAGAGAGAGTAAATCATGGGATAATTTTCAATTTTTCTGTGAACTATCCCTTTAAGCAGCACTTTTATACTCATTGAATACACTCAGCATCCCGGTGCCTCTCACATTTTGTAATGGACACACATATGAGCAGAAGAAACATGCAAGACCTTTCTTATCTATTTCTGCATTTCTAATCGCTGACTTTAACACGCATGTGTGTGTGAAGAATAAAAACAAAGTGCATGTGATCAGAGGAAAAGCAAACACTGGTGTGTTATGGAGACGGAGCGCTCTGTGCTCAAAAGACCTCCTCCTCCTCCTCGTCGTTAACCTGAGCAAATAAACAAACCAGCGGCAGTCCGACAGACAGAGTGACACGGCTCATGCACACACGCACAGGACACACACCGAATCATATCATGCAACATGTTTACTCTTTATGCATCATCAAAAAATGGGTATAAAACATTCATTTAATGCATTAAAAACAGAATGCACAAGATATGAAAAATTATTATTTGCAAGCGCATAAAAAACATGGTTTTGCATGTCACATCTAGTTTGCACCAAATGCAGAAAAGCAATTTTTTCAGCAACTGCGATAGATTTTGGACTTTGAATACTGTAGAAAGAAATAATGCTTGCAAGCTGAGCACTGTCATATCTTACAGAAGCAAGAAGTGCTGCTGTTCCATGTGATTTGATGGGCTAGTGAAGTGCCTTGTGTCAGTTTCTCACGTGCAAACGAGTGTGTGTGTGTGTGTGTGTTTGTTTAAGAAGATAAGTCTCTCTTTTCACCACAGAAACTCTAATTGCATGTAACCAAACAGGTGTAGCAGTGCTAAACCATTAGGTAGAGCACATTTGGAGTTAAGATGAACTGTAATCAAACCCAACCTGACCGACCAAAACACACACACACAGTCAGTCAGTTATATACTTAAGATTTTTTTTAATACTTTTGAAAGACTCATCTGCTCACCATAGCTGCATTTATTTGATCAAAAATACTGTAAAATCAGTAATATTGTGAAATATTATTCCAATTTAAAATAGCTGTTTTCCATGTGAATATATGTTAAACTGTAATTTATTCCTGTAATCAAAGCTGAATTTTCAGCATCATTACTCCAGTCTTCAGTGTCACATGATCCTTCAGAAATCATTCGAATATGATGATTTGATACACAAGAAACATTTATGATTATTTCTGATGTATTTATTATTATATATAAACTATATATAAAATATACAATATTAAATATGCCCTAGTACCTTTTACTCTAAAGCAGACAAATGGTTCAAATCTTCAACTCTTGCTGCTTACAGTATATCTGGGCCTGTTTTAAATTAGAGGTAGTAGTTCAAGGACAATTGAGATTATTGGGCAACACTGCCCTCCTGTGTTCAACTGAAATATCACTATCAGTCACATATAGATTTGAAAATCATCAAATGTGTAATTAGAATTTTTCCTATAACAGCTCATCAAGGAGGCATTTATACAGGAATCTTCATTACAGGAAAAGCTGTAATTTAATAATAATAATAATAAATAATTTCCTGTAACAAAATTCCTATCAACCACACAGCTAAAGGAAGAGGATGTGATGTATCAAGAGAACTCAAACATCCCTCCATCAGCGATATGAGATGGCAGCGTGACCCTGATGGAGATATCTTGATGACTAGTAGCTCCTGCTTGACACATGGTCATGAAACCCTCAGCGCTTTTTCCTCTCAAGTACAAACAGCATGAAAACATCTCAGCAGCCGGAACTTAAGTACTCCATCTGAGCAGAATGCCACAGAGAAAGATCTTGACAACGCCGGCGTTCAACAGAACACATGACTATATAAGGAAGGTTCCCAGGTAAAGGTGAACTTGACCCTGACCTGGAGGACAATTGACTGCTAATACCGTCTCTATCGTGTCATTTGCTCTCTGTGGCAAGATTACAGTCAACATGAAATGTCAATAAATGTGGGAACTTTTACTTATATATATATATATATATATATATATATATAATTTACCACAGAGCACTCACTCCAGAGTTTGCCTACTATGTCATGTCGTCGCCAGCTCTTAAAGTCACTGATGTAACATTAATTCGTAATGGAAACACTGCCTAAATATTTTCATGCAACATAAGTGTTCATTTAATCAGGCTAGCAAATCTAGGAGCTGCTCGTCTGGCATATGCTTCAGAAGGTTTACCTTTGTACACGTACAGGAAGGAATAGAGCCAATCATCCTTAAATGGCATGTGATCAATCACTCTGAAAATGCACATCATCACAAATTATGAAGAAGTTCTGGTCTGAGATTTTTAATCCCATCTTTGGAGTTACTGACTTTGTTGCCTGTTTTTATATGTTCTTTACTTACTATGTTCTTTAAAAAAAGTTCTGGTCTGAGTGTTTTGGAAAGATTTAAACTGAACATTTCATATATCTGTGAATTTTGTGGAAAATAAACAGATTTACTCAAGATTGTTTGGGAAGGATTTAGAAACCATTGTGAAAGGTGCACGGCTAAAAAACAAAACTGCATGCATTTCGCAGAAGATCACTGTTTTGGTTAAACTGTGCAGATGAATGTGATTATCCTACTGCTCATAAAACATTCACTACTACCCAGGTGAAAAAAAGTACATTTCAATAATGCTCTAATTTCGCACACTAATTTTGTACTTGATATACTAAAAATTATTCTTAGTACTTCTTAAGATCATCTTAAGAACATTTAAGTGTACTATTTTGAGACACCATGAAATATGAACTATAATGTGCTTTTAATATACTATCTCTGTATTTAAAAATTTATTTAGATACCACTTGTAGTACACTATGGGTTCAAATGTACTATAAATAGTATCTAAATACATTTTTTAAATACAGATAGTATATTAAAAGCACATTTTACTTCATATTTCATGCTGTCTCAAAATAGTACACTTAAATGTTCTTAAGATGATCTTAAGAAGTACTAAAGAAGAATTTTTTGTATATTAAGTACAAAATTAGTGCACAAAAATAGAGCTCTTTAAGAACATTATAGAAATGTACTTTTTTCACCTGGGTATGCTTAAAGGTGCAATAGAAGTTTCTCTTTAGAAACATTTTTTGTTATGCTGGTAGAAAGTCTCCTCAAATCCTCATAGCAATCACTATGTTAAGCGGTCTAAATGTATTTTTATAAATTATATCACCTGTGGAAGGTGTAGGACCATAAAATGTTCGTTCAATCACTGCGTTCGGTCCGAACGGTCCAATAGCGTCTGTTCCCCGTTGGTCAGTGTGTGTTTGCATACCACTGCGCAGCATGTTCACGCAGACGTATACGTCTTCAGCGTGTTTCTTGTACGCCGTGCAAAATCAGCGCGAGAATGAAAGCCGAACAGCAACAACCTAACTTTCCTTCTGAACCAACAACAAGTGGCACTGGAAAAGTATAGACCAAAAGAAAGACAGTCTTAGAAAGGACTACAACAAAAAAAGGCTGGATAATTAAAGAGCTAAAACCCCAAAATAATATCGGCATTGCTTTTCCACGCTGGAGACAACCGTGTTAGTCAAAGGGTCTGAAAGATGATGACATGGTTGCATTATTTCTTTTGGACAGTTAGGTACATGGTATAACTGACATGTTTTGATAGTAACGCCTATAGTATAAGCAGCTTGTGTAACTTTGTTAATTAGCTCAGCACCCAGCATCTATACGATACGAGCAAACTACAACATCCACGCCTTTGGTGCATGGATTCATAAGGCCACCACCATCAGATGTTTCGACCATTTGCTTTTGAGTCTTGTTACAAACAATGAGTAAAACGTCTCGTTTCCACCAATGAAAATACCCTCAGCGTCCCTGCGGTTATTGAGCATGCCGTCATTAGCATGAAAGATAGTTTTGTGTCGTTCCTTTGCTTGATATCACCCTTGTGAAAAAAAAGTGCACTTTAGTATACTTTTATAAAGTGTACTTATTGCACGAATAATATATTTTAAAAGAACACACTTAAGTGTGAATTAAATGTAGTGTTTTCATCGCTTAAGTGCATTCTATTTGTAATTAATTTCAAATGTATCACAGATTAAGTTCATATTAAATTCAATAAGTTGAACTTTTGAGTGATTTTTTTTAACCAACTTAAGTGAGACTTTAATACAGATAACCTTTGCTTCTAGTATCTTTAAAATATAGTTGAAGTGCACTGCCCAATGTACAAACAAGCAATTAATGTGAACTAAAATATATTTTAATATTAGTTATCGATACACTTAAGTGTGAATTAAATGTAATGTAATAAATATTGTCATTAAAGTATATTCTGTTTAAGTACACTTAAGTGGCCTTTAATTTTAATTATATTATCTGCAAGTGCACTTTTTAAAAAGTATGCTTTAAGACTTGAAGTACACACAAAGTACACTTTCAATACAATTAAGTGCACTTCTTTTTCACAAGGGCACTAAAGACAGTGATGTGGTTTATTTTGTGCTCAATGCTGCTAGTTTTTCATCAGTTGTCATGTCAAAAATGTCCAGCATCCATGTTTACGTTCGTTATTGTAGTACTGTTATTGACTGTGCTGTAAAGTTTTCTCACCAGTGAATGACAATGTAATCCAATAATGTTGTTTCTGGTCGTCTCGCTTCAGGTCTGTGCGCGTTCATTTATTTTGGAGGAGGCGTGGTTTTGGACGGCGATTTGTGCTAGCAGGCTAAAGTTAGCATTTTCCCAGAACACCTATTGCACCTTTAAGACATTGTACTTCCTTGAAAATAAATTCCAGCACAGCGCTAAAACCATAAAGAAATGATCTTCTTCACATGATAATGCTTTACAATGAGCGCTATATGGTGATTTATCTGTTCAATAATATACCTTACTCACCTGTTGAGTAACAAAAACGCCATCTCCTTTTCGCTTTAACTTTTCAAATCCCTCAGTTCTCGCCATCTCCAAAAAGCCGAGCCAGTGTTGATTCTGGGTTTATCAGGAGCTCAGGCGTTTGTTTAAAACGAGTGATTTTCGAGATTTAGCTGCTCCATGCCTTTCCAACCTTGCTGGAGCAACTTTTCTATATTACGGATATGACGAGACTCACACAGGCAAGTGACGAATGCACGCAATTTCCCGCGAAAACCATCCCGCCTGGTCTAAAATATAAATGCTTATAAAAGGCTCACAGTGAATCAGGGCAAGACAAAACAATGTTTTGGAAGAAGTGTTGATCAGGTATTGTCATTATTAAATTTTGAACAAAAATATTATAAAGTGCACCTTTTATAGGTTAGCCTACTGTACTATATACTTACCATATGGGCCTACATAAAAAGAAATCCGCTATCTGCAAACCAAATTTATTACCTTTTATAAATTCACTGATAACGATTTTCTTGTATTTTTACAGTACAGTACTGGCAGCACGGTTGCCAGCAAGTTACTGTATTTTGATTTACAGTAATTGTACTGTAATTCAATTTACAGTACACAAGAACAGTACTGTAATTCTACAAAACAGTACTGTACTGTATTTTTGCATTACTGCATTTTCTACTTTTAGTTTGCTTCTGCTGTAATTAATAATGCAGTATTGTACTGTAATATAAAAATGCAGTATTGTACTGTAGGTAATGTGCTGCTAAAGCTACAGCGACATTTAACAGTGTGACTTTAAGAAAGGATCCTGCCACTGCTGTTCAAGAAGCCATGCTCTCCTTGTTTATCATATTTAACCTGCTGAAAGTGATTTTTATGATATATCAGAGATACAAATGACCTGAAATGAGATTAATTGTTTGGTTTAATTACTTCTGATTGTATTGTTCTCTTCTTTGTAATTGGCTTTACATAAATAAATTAATGTAGGCTATATTTGATATCACACTTCTCTCTGTGAAATCTGTAAACATTAAAAACATCATTTAGAAAACAGAGGCAATAATAACAAGTAGTTATGGCATGCTGGAGGAACTTTGATTCGCATGTTTATTTTTGTAAGGAAGGAGAAGCAATATGATGTCGTGTCCAGGAGGGGGCGCTGTGAGATAATATTACTGAGACTACAATGCAGAATTCACTTCACTGTCCGATTTATTGTTGGGAATACAATACACGTTACATAAAAACCTTGAAAAAAACAACAACAGCGTGGAGGTCGTCAACACTTTTGAGATAGAAAAAAGTTCTGTATATCATTGCTTGTCATTTCTGTGATATTACCTGTTCATGTCATTTCTTCATAGAGGGGAAAATAAACTGAGTTTACCTTATATACATTAATTGATTTGTGGTCAGAATTCTCTGAGCAGCTAAAAATGGCACATCAGTACAAATTTTCTGACAATAAAATATTAATTTCAGGCTAAATACTGGTATTTCATTAGTTCCAGGTGATATAAAAAAAATAAGAACAACAACAACAGAAAAACAACGAGAACAAAAGTGCAAAAGGCATAGTACTCTCCAGGTGAAAACTCTTCAAATGAAAATATTTTTACAGCACGATATATTAAACGATCTACAGTACGCATAGTATCTTGACATAACATCAATTTGGCACATTCTGACCATCACTTAAAGCAACTAATGTCTAGTTAAAGCTTTCTATATATTTAGCGTACAGGACAAAAAAATGTAAAAGCATTCAACAAAACATCAACCATGTATTATGCAAACTAAGCGCCAACTGATATTTTTCACATGTATATTACATACATTCATATTTTATGAAAAGACATTGACACATAACTTTGATGAGAGAATATGGTGGCACTTTATTTTACTCTTCTGCTTATACATACTATGAAGGCTACTTATTATAGTAGTTACAATAACTGGGTAATAACCCTAACTTTAACTCTGAAAAAAACTAACTGTTGGTTTAACTTAAAAAAATAAAAAATAAACATAAGTTACCTGGTTGCTTAAAATTGAGTTCATTGAAATTAAAAATTTGAGTTAATACAATGAAGGCGATTGGTTTAATCAAAATATTATGTCATCTGAACCACATTAATTATTTAAGTTGATTTGACAAAAGAAAAAATGTTGTGATAAATAATATAAATTATTATAAAAATATTTTTTACAGTGCAGTAGCCTATTTTCTTAGGTTAGTATACACACATAGTGTATAATAAAGTGCAACCGGGAATATGATTATGGAGCGTCAATATGTATATGGATGACTACTTTTTTTGACTATCTTAAACTTACCATTCATGTTAAAACATTTTATCATATCACATGATCTGTTCATGAACCATAAAATGATGGTTTGTACACAAAAAAAGAGAAAATCTGGCAAATTTAATCTTAAAACTATGAAAGATTAAAAAAAGTCACCCAAAGATAAAAAATAATCAGCCATAAACATAAAAAGCCGCGTTCTGAGCGAGAAACAAAACAAGAAAATTAAGTCTGTTTCGTTTAATAAAAGAACATTTACAAAGAAAAAAAAAACATAATTTCAAAGCATTCCCACACATATTTCAATGTGTGCGTCAGGTCTCATTTTGCAAGAATGAGACTGAAAGCACAGAAAGCTCCATTTTATAAAAAGATAAGTCTTTGTTAAATATGATTTATCACACACAATTAATTCTCTGTTTATCTTATAGCGACACAATATAAGTTAGTGTATGACTGGGTTCAAGTGAAGCTGCCACAGAAAAGCTCATCATTAACTTAGGAATGAAGGATTTGTACATGATGTGAGATCTGACACAACGGATCATGAGTGTTGAACATACATTCACAGCTGCTTGGAGAGGTGGGTCAGGAGAACAATTCGAGAGTGTGATGAAACATCTGCATTTATTGGGAGTGTAAATATTTACGCACGTGCCTATTGCATTCTGACGACTGCTTCTCTGTTCGCTTTGTGCCGTTCGCCATTGTTTGCGAGCTGTGAATTGCATGAAGGTCAAAAGAAAGAATACAGCGTTTGAAAATGAAAGTCTCCGGAGACACGGAATATCTGACAGGCGTCTAATTTATGCGAGAGAAGAGGATGAAAGTGGAAAAACACACAAACAGACAGACAGACAGAGTTTAGGAGCGACAGCAGCCGACTCCCTTCATCTCCTTGTTAACATACTCCTGCAGCTGAAACTTTGGCTCGTTAGGCTCCTTCATCTCCCTGTGCTTCAGTTCCCTGAGAGATGGGGAGGGAGACATCAGTTTCCTTTTTAAACTCAGGGGGAATTCACTAAAAATGACTTGTGCCTGCTGTTTATTTGCACATGCTGTCTGTGCTGTTTAAGCACAAGATTCAATGAAGGAATTAGACAAATCTGGTAACGACGCAAACACTCTCACAAATTAGCACTGAACACAAATTGCACTGTGCGATATCCCTCTTTGAGGATGCAGCGGATTACTGTGATCTGATGCACTTTAAAGGGTTAGTTCACCCAAAAATGAAAATTCTGTCTTTAAGTACTCACACTCTAAAAAATGCTGGGTTAAAAACAACCCAAGTTGGGTTGAAAATGGACAAACCCAGCGATTGGGTTGTTTTAACCCAACTGTTGGGTTAAATGTTTGCCCAACCTGCTGGGTAGTTTTATTTAACTCAACTATTGTTTAAAAATTACAGTATTGCTTGCTTAAAATGAACCCAAAATATCTTGAAAATTAACATTTATTAACATGTTTAATAAATGAACATTTTAATTTCATTTTAGATTCATTTTAAGTCAGCCATATAGTCATTTTCAAACAATAGTTGGCTTAAATAAAACTACCCAGCAGGTTGGGCAAACATTTAACCCAACAGTTGGGTTAAAACAACCCAATCGCTGGGTTTGTCAATTTTCAACCCAACTTGGGTTGTTTTTAACCCAGCATTTTTAGTCTTTCTACACCCGTAAGACCTTCGTTCGTCTTCAGAACACAAAGATATTTTTGATGAAATGCGATGGCTCAGTGAGGCCTCCATTGCCAGCAAGATAATTAACACTTTCATCTGAGCAGAAAGCTACTAAAGACATGTTTAAAACAGTTCATGTGACTACAGTGGTTCAACCTTAATGTTTTTTGTGTGCCAAAAAACAACAATAAAAAAAACAAAAAAACATCTTTATTCAACTGTGACAGGACAGTCGTCAATGATTTGTGCTTTTCCTATTCCGTTTTGCTTGTAAATGGAGCGTTTGAGAGAGAGCTTTTTCCAATCCGGTTATGTTGTGGATTAGACGCTAATTCAGGGCATTATATGTAACGTTAGTATGTTTTGAGGAGGGTTTCAGGCCCAGTACTTCAATGAGTGACGGGGTAAGCAAATTAATGTTGTTTTTCCTTTTTTTTTTTTTTTTTGGTTGAACTTTGGATCCAGCTGATTTTTTTCTTTTTTCCTTATGCCCGTTTTTCTCTTATGTGGCTGCCTCAATGCATTTTGATTCATTCTTGTTCCTGCATAAGATTTATTGCATTGCATTTAAAGGTACAATTTGTAAGATATTCGCAGTAAAATATCCAAAAACCACTAGGCTAGTGTTATATATTTTGTCCAGCTGATTGCTAACAATATCTCTAATGTTTTCAACTACTTGTAAATCATGAGAAAATTCCCATTCTAAACAGTGACACGGGGCAGTGCAGTCGCCTGTCAATGACGTCAGTTACCCTTTGTTACCGCCTTTACTGACGTAGAAACCACATGACAACAGTGTCGCGGACAAATGCGGAAGTAGTGTCTAGCGTCCAGCAAACCACTAGCTTGCTTCAAGCAGTTCCTTATTTATTTCTTGCACGTTTCATTACTTATTTATGGAACATAATTACTGTTTACCATCTGCCGCTGGTTCTGTCGACAAGGACAGCTCCCGTAAACGTAAGCATACGGGCCAACCAAACGACCCAAGAAGAGTTTGGGACAAGAGGAGAGAAAGAGCGAGGATCAATATCGGTGTTGCATTTTCTAGATGGAGAGAGCTTCACGACAAACCTCACCTAGAAAGAGATGCCGATCTCGCTTGTGTTTTACTCGACAGGTGAGTTGTTTTGATTAGTATCTTTACAGAAAACGTATGCCATTATAACGATCAACACGATTAGTATTATGGTGCATACACGCCAAACGCGGGGCATCGCGTCTCTAGACCCGCGCGAGGACGCGTCTGATCCATAGTCTGATCGCGTCTTCGTATATAATCTACTCGCGCAAATCGTTGAACCCGTGTTTGCTATGTATACCCAATTATTGTGTTTGAATGTACACGAGTGTATATATTTGTTGAACAAGTGGTAATCGTTTTCATATCATCTGACTAAACAGTAATCAATTAATTTGATAATTTACTGTCAAACTATATTTGCTGTACTGTATTGCAATATAGCATGACGCAATATGTAATGGTGGCATGTGAAAATTGTCTTTTTCAGACACTTACGAAATCCAGTATTGGATAGATTTTGTTAGTTACTGTAGCAGCTACAGTGTAGTTATCATAATTTTACATCATAACCTCACAATAAAAATTGTGCTGTCAATACATATGATACATATGGTAAAGCGGAAGCAGCGCTGGCGATTGTGGCATAATAAAAGTCCCGCTGCTCGTGAGGCGTGTGTTACGCGATCGCTCCAGCTCCTCGTTCAGCTCCACAACACTCGCTCCTGCTCTGCTTCATACTACAGTAACGTTAATAATCGCATCCATTAACATGGTTTCTTCCCAAGTCCTATTGCACTGTCTGTTGAGGTGGAGACCACATGTCCCAAGATTCCACACTCAAACTTGCCATCATCAAGCTACGCCTTTGTTTTGAATAGGCATCTAGCGACCTCTAGCGGACAAAATTATTACATACTGCACCTTTAATTATCTGAATTATTTAATTATTTGATTTATCCGTCACTCATTTATTGTTGTGAGGTAACTAAAAGGTAAATGTTTCTGGGCTTGAAATTAATAGTTGTGATTTATGTGTTTATTTTTTCACTCTATTTTTCTTTTTTTCTTTTGAGTTGAATATGATGTACTGACTTGTAATGTAATATGATTGGAGTTGAACTTGAATAGAAAACATTAAAATCAACTTCCTTGTTCTATTTGATTCATATAATAGGGTTGATAATGTCATTCCTATATGTAGTGTCTCTGATGAAGAAATTAATTTAATAATTGTGGTGGTTTTTACCCCTGGCGCCTGAACCCAACCTTTTAAGGCCAAATACCGTCACACAACAATATAGTGATGGGCGATTTCAAAACACTGCTTCATGAAGCTTCGAAGCTTTACAAATCTTTTGTTTCGAATCAGTGGTTCGGAGCATGTATCAAACTGCCAAAGTCATGTGATTTCAGTAAACGAGGCTTCGTTACATTATAAGTGTTTCGAAACATTTCGAAATTTCAATGGTTCGCGTGACTTTGGCAGTTTGATACATGCTCCGAACCACTGCTTTGAAACAAAAGATTCGTAAAGCTTCATGAAGCAGTGTTTTGAAATCGCCCATCACTAGAAATTGTTGAATAAAGTCACTATTTTGTTTTTTTGGTGCACAAAAAGAATTCTCAGTCACTTCATAACATTAAGGTTGAACCACTGTAGTCACATGAACTGTTTTAAATACGACTTTAGTAGCTTTCTGGGCATTTGAAAGCCATCGGATTTAATCAAAAATATCTTAATTTGTGTTCTGAAGATTAACGAAGGTCTTAAGGGTGTGGAACGACAAGAGGTTGAGTAATTAATGACAGAATTTTTATTTTTGGGTGAACTAACCTATTAATGGGAATGTCGAGCATCTGTGATCCGACACCTAAATCAGCTGTTTAAATGGCAAAAGCAGCATGTATAGATATGCTTTTCTCCATCATACATCAGTTACGTCTGCCAAACCTGCAACATTAATCTCATTTTGGGAATAACACACTCAAAAACATGACATTTTTTAATCATTTACAATAAAAGGTGTGTTTGCACTTAAACAGAATTTATATAGTTTGTATAATATATGTGTGAGTAATGTGTGTAATTAATATGTATATATAAATACACACAAATTAATGTATATATTTAAGAGAAATATGTTATGTACAAAAAATTTATATAATATATATATATATATATATATATATATAATATATAATATAAATTATATAAAATATAAATAAATACATATATTTGTAAATATTTCTCAAATATATACATGGATGTGTTTGTATTTATATATACATAATAATTACACACAGTACACCCACACATATTAGGCTAACTCAAACTTTTATTTTGTATGTGATTAATCGTGATTAATCGTTTGACAGCCCTAGTGTCATCGGACCCCCGTTTTAGCTCCGCCCAAAAAAATCCTGAACAGAGAATTGGTGAAAAACTGTTTAACGCTCTAACTTCACAATTTAGCACTACACAACTTACAGTCTTTGTAATATGTTTCAGCAATACATTTGTAACATTTAAAACGTGTTTAGAAACAATTCTCAGAATTGACTTTACAGGGACTTTAATGTGTAAGATGCTGCTTTTTGCACATGCAAAAATCTGTGTTTTCACCAACAGGACACACTTTTCCATAAAATCTTGTAAAAGTTATGTGTTTGAAAACTGTTGTGGCCCATGGTAAAGATAGATCAGTGCATCAGGCCCACACAGAATGTCCTGAATTTGGAATGGCATCGCCTGCCGCGTGTGTGTACGTTTATAAGATATTGTGGCTAATTTGACCATGTTTTCAGCTGCCAATAAGAGTGTGATACTCTCAGCTCTATTTTCCCAGATGGAATCTGTGCCTGAAAACGAGTGACTTACTTGGCCACAGCAGTGAAGGCCAACTCCACATTCAGACCTGATTTAGCACTGGTCTCCATGAAGGGAACGCCATACTCCTTTAGAGAGAAAGAGAACACTTGTCTTATTCCTTCCTTACAATATGCAGACAAAAATTAACCCTAAACATAATGCATATTACATTTACAAACAGTGGGATCAGTGCTTCAGGATTTCCTTAAAATGTCCCCATTTTAAAGGTTGCTATTTTTTTTGTCTGCATGACCCAGAATGACCGTGTGAGTGTTTATGTGTTGATATAACACACCTTGGCCAGTTTCTCACCCTCCTCTCTCTTCACAACCCTCTCATGTGTGGCATCAGCCTGAAAAATCAATCAATCGATCAATGGATCAATCAATAAACAATGCATTATGTATTAGCTTTAATCAATGTTTTCTATATAAATTATTTATGAATTGATGCCATAAGTGCACGGGAGTCCAAAGGTCATAAGGTTTCAGATGTCGAATAAGTGAAGTATCTTTAATATTGCAGGATGGTTTACTGACCTTGTTACCCAGAAGCATGATCACTACATTCTGCTGAGCGAACTCATGAATCTCTGTGAGCCAGGCCTGCGAAAAGAGAACAACTGACAGCAATTGTATTGTAAATTTACAGGAAATTACCATAATTTTAGATGCAGGACTTAAATTACTCTATATCTAGTTTAGGGTACCAATAAAGTTCACACTTGACTCCCTGGAAGAAAGAAAAAACAATATTTTCCAATACAGCAAGAGAGGGCAGGTCATTTCAAGGAAGGTTTAATCAATAAAAATTGCTGGGGTGAATTTGCAGTCACCCTAGAAAAGAGATATAATAAGGAAAATGGCATTCAGGAGAGGAGAGAGAGACAGAGAGGGTGATGAATCTCTGCGGTCCTCAGCTCCTGTTAATATTGAGAGCAGGGAATCATAGCAGTAATAAAATTCAATGACACAGTAAGGGTCAGACACTTCCTGAGTCTCATCATCATCATCATCATCATCACCATCATCACCATCACCACACACACTCAGAGTAACATGTTCAATAATTAGAGATGTTGTTATTGCTCATACTACAGTTAACTCCTAACCCTCAGTTTGTCCTGCACCGTTTATAACTACAGGCGTCAATTATATCTTAAATCAGAGATAAAAGACATAAAATAATTATTGCCAAGTATTCTTACACATTCAAGGAATTTGTCTTGGAGACAGAAGCTATGTTTTTATTTGATAAGATTTTAATGTTACACTCGATATATAAAGAATTAGGTAACACTTTAGAATAATGGTCCATCATTAATAATTAACTATGCAGGAAGTAATGCAGGACTAATGAGTAGTACTACATTAACACTTCAGCTACTTCTATAGAAACAAGCTTAACTAATCAGTAAGTAATATTAAATTTAGAAGATAGTTCCTTATTAGCTAATCAATAATTACTTATTGAGATTACCATCATTAATAACTATTAACTAACGGACAAATTGTAAAGAACATTTTCGTGTTTCTGAGACGTAATCAGTCATCATTTTTACTCTTAATATAGTTATAAAATGCATCATTAATTACTCAAGTGTTAGCTAGACACTATGCAGGAACTACTAGTGATCAGGACCATTATTTTAAAGTGAAAGACATCATTTTCACTTAAAAATGGTCCAGATCACTAGTAGTTCTTGAAGAATGGCAAGGTACTTGAGTAATTAATGATGCATTTTATGACCACGTTGAGAGTAAAAAAGGACAATCTTTAAGAACTAATAGTAATCTGGACCATCATTTTAAAGGTGCCCTAGAACCAGTTTTCACAAGATGTAATATAAGTCTAAGGTGTCCCCTGAATGTGTCTGTGAAGTTTCAGCTCAAAATACCCCATAGACTTTTTTAAATTATTTTTTTAACTGCCTATTTTGGGGCATCATTAAATATACACCGATTAAACGCACAGCCCCTTTAAATCCTCGCGCTCCCTGCCCACGAGCTCTCGACTATAATACAGTGCATTTACAAAGTTCACACAGCTAATATAACCCTCAAATGGATCTTTACCAAATGTTCGTCATGCATACTGCATGCATGCGTCGGATCATGTGAGTATAGTATTTATTTGGATGTTTACATTTGATTCTGAATGAGTTTGATAGTGCTCCGTGGCTAAAGCTAACATTACACACTGTTGGAGAGATTTATAAAGAATGAAGTTGTGTTTATGAATTATACAGACTGCAAGTGTTTAAAAATGAAAATAGCGACGGCTCTTGTCTCCGTGAATACAGTAAGAAACGATGGTAACTTTAACCACATTTAACAGTACATTAGCAAAATGCTAACGAAACATTTAGAAAGACAATTTACAAATATCACTAAAAATATCATGATATCATGGATCATGTCAGTTATTATTGCACCATCTGCCATTTTTCGCTATTGTCCTTGCTTGCTTACCTAGTCTGATGATTCAGCTGTGCACAGATCCAGACGTTAATAATGGCTTGTCTAATGCCTTGAACATGGGCTGGCATATGCAAATATTGGGGGCGTACATATTAATGATCCCGACTGTTACGTAACAGTCGGTGTTATGTTGAGATTCGCCTGTTCTTCGGAGGTCTTTTAAACAAATGAGGTTTACACAAGGAGGATGAAACAATGGTGTTTGAGACTCACTGTATGTCATTTCCATGTACTGAACACTTGTTATTCAACTATGCCAATGTAAATTCAATTTTCCATTCGATGGCACTTTGAAAAAGAAAAAAAGATGTCTTACACTTTAAAATAATGGTCCTGATCACTAGTAGTTCCTGCATAGTGACTAGGTAACACTTGAATAATGATGCATTTCATGACCACGTTGAGAGTAAAAAAAAGACAATTGCTCACATCTCAGACACTTTAATGTTGTGATTAGTAATTAATTAGTAATTCTTTATAATTTGTCATAGTTACCTATTAGATCTTAATGATGCCAATCTCATTCTCTAATTATTGATTAGCTAATAAGGAACTATCTTAGTCTTATATTTGATATTACTTACTGATTAGTTAAGCTTGTTTCTATAGAAGTAGCTGAAGTGTTAATGTAGTTCTACTCATTAGTCCTGCATTACTTCCCGCATAGTTACTTATTAATGGCGGACCATTATTCTAAAGTGTTACTGAGAATTATAATGTCAGAATTGTAAGATATAAACTCACAATTGTACGTTATAAACTCAATTGGGAGAAATAGTCAGAATTATGTGATATAATGTCAGAATTGCGCATTATAAACTCGCAATTGCGAGAAAAAAAGTCAGAATTGTGAGATAAAAAGTCACAGTTACCTTTTTTTCTTTTTTATGGCAGAAACAAGCTTCCATTCAGACATGCACTAGTTTTCTTTAGCAAATGTAAAAATGTATTACAAAAATGGACTGTCTTGCAACAACATAAAGCAACATGACAGGATACAAAATCCATATTTCTACAAGACACTTCACGTACAATATTTACTTTAACTGCCTTTTCACCCTTTCATAAACATTCTTTTATGCTTATGATTATGTAACACTGTGAAATAAGTTTTCAGCAACAAGCAATTTGTCTGTCCACAATGACCAAAAAACTTCTAAACGACATGACAGCCAATCAGAAGATAATTGGGTAATACTTTTGTTAACATTAGTTACGGAGGACCTATGATGCTTTTTCCATCTTCATCGTTCTTTAGTGTGTAATGTTGCTGTTTGAGCATGAAAAAGCTCTGCAAAGGCACACAGTCCCTCCAGCGGGAGTTATTCTCTACATCACTGTTTCTGAACTCCCTGAAATGCCTCCTTTGTAGTCTTGAGTTTTCTTCACATTTTTCATCATTTAAATAATTCATACGCAGAATAAAGGGGCGGGGCCTGGTTGAGTTAGTTAGTAGTGTGTTGAAACTGGCAGTTATGGTAAGGAGCGGGACAAAACCCAAACATGCTCGAATTGCTCGACCAATCACAACACACTGCTCTAGTCGACCAATCAGAGCACATTGTGCTTTCAGAAGTAGGGGCTTCATAGAGACAGGAACTAAACAGAGCGTTACTGACAGACTGGGAAGAGAGAAGCTGCAACAATGGAGAATATGAGGAAAATAATCAACATTCAAACACGAAAACCTGTTCTAGTAGACTAACAAAATCAAGACCTTGAAAAAAAATAGAGCAAAACAGGTCATCTTTAATTCATTAGCTAATGTTAACTAACAATAAGCAATGCATTTTTTCAGCATATTGTTTCTTAATGTTAATTAATAAAACTGTTCATAGTTTGTTCATTTGAGTTCATAGTAGAATAATATGTATTATTATTGATGAATTATTCTTAACATTAAGATTATTAAATGCTGTAGAAGTATTGTTCACTGTTAAGTTTATGTTAACAAATGTAGTTAACCAATGAAACCTTATTGTAAACCAGTATAATTGTGTATAATATCGATGTGTGGAGTTGTTTTGGACCTGTTTTGAAGTCTCTTATCAACTTAAAAGAGACTGAAGAGGACTGATTGAAGAGACTGTTCATTATCAGCTTATTTCATGGCTGTCAACTGAATAAATGAATGCGAGGACATGCACATCTTCGAGCTCTGCAACAAGTGTTCACAGGCGGATTCATCACAGCATGGGTTTTTCAGTCACATGCGTTTGTGACAATGCATGCAGAAGACCAAGTCTGGGTGAAATCTCGTCAAGTGATTCTGCCAGATCCTCTGGTTCGGTTTGTCCCAGATCTCGTCGCTTTTGCTTGTGCAGAACGGACCCTTTGGTCTAAATAAGTCCGCACTCCCACGCTCTCTTACCCTGACTCATCACAGACTCTGGAAATGGGTCGCTCTCTCCACCTCTCTGAAACTCTCTCAGCCTCATTTGCATTTAAAAAGCGTAACAGTGCTATTTAGCAAAGGCTTGTACTATATCAGTGCACATATTTATTCCCCCCTGGGCCTGAAACAAGTGAAAGAGAGGCGTTTGATCCCCTACTATGTTTGTTTCATGTTCTGCTTCCAGGCTTTATTAAAGTACAATCAACATCGGTCCATAGATGCGCTTGATTTTCTTTCATATAGGCCAAAAATATATTAATGAATGCAGGAAGGCTGTCTTGAATATTTGATTTGTGTTATTCTGTCTAAAAGGGACACGGCACATTTCAAGAGCCTTCTGGTCAACGTCATATCACACAAACTTTACAGGGTCTGTTTTGTTTTCATAGTTAAAGCACATTATTTTTATGTTTTTACATTCAAAATAGTTCAAAAGATTTTTGATTACATGATTATGCACCTTGAATGCAAGTCTCTTTGGATAAAAGTGTCAACAAATACATAAATGTAAATGTATTTTTTAATTTTGTGGTTTGTGGCTTTAAGAATGTTCTCAGAATGTTGACATTATTTATACATCATTCATGGAATGCTTTTTTCTGCAACACAGACCTTCGTCTAACACTTCTAAATGTTACTTGTTTCAGAATGTTCAGAGAACATTCAAAAGTAACAATCCAATAATGTTTGCAAAATGGAATGTTTCCTTTAAGGCTTGGAATGTTTCCTAACATTTTCATAACTTAACAGGAATGTTAACAAAACATTCTCAGAACATATTTTTGTTAACTGGGTTATTGATTATTGGCCAATATTAGTTTTCAACCCAAGGGCTGGGTAAATATAGGACAGAACACATGTTGGGTTAATTTTACCCAGTATTTTGGGCTGTTTACTTAACCCAGCATAATGAGTTGATTAATTTTTAATGTAATTATTAGCTTGCTTATTTATTTATTTATTTATTTGCTTCATGCATTAATTAATGTTTACGGATGAACTTAAATCCTCTTTTTTAAATACTCCACACAACCACTGGTTTGCATGATAATTCCTTTATTTTCGTTGATATTTTATAGTATAGTATATTTTATTTCGTTTTTAATACATATTGCAAAAACTACCCAAACACTGGAAGACAAATACTAATAATAATAATAATAATAATAAAAAAACCCAAAAGGCTCAACCCAGGACTTGGGCAGAAAAAATAACCCAAGATTTAGATTCCCTTTGTCGTCATCTAACGCTCCCTTAAAGTAAATCTGTAAAAACACTAAAAATATAATAACGGTGTTAAATGTAATCCTTAACAGTAATCTTTACTGTAATCTTTAATCAGAAAATTTATTTTTAATACTGTACATTATAATGTTGTGATGCCTAAATTCATGCATTTAAAAAAAAAAAAGACTGATTTTAGTTAATATTTATTCTTACTTCTAATAAAATGCAGACAAAACAGTTTTGCATTATAATATCTGCCATATATCAGCTATTGGCCATGAAAATAATTAACAGCTCATCAGAATCAGCAAGATTTTTATTATCAGTGCATTGCTTTTAAGATATTCACTTGTTGTAGAATATATGTGTATTGTGTACATTGTGTTTATGATTTAATGTGTGGTGTTTTTGACGCATATTGTTCGTTACTCTGCGTGACCTTGTGAATTGCCCTTCGGGGACAAATAAAGTGTTTGAAATGAAAATTGAAATGAAATCACTACCAGAAGAATGTGTGAAGTAACAATACAGTTCAGTTCTTTATCAGAGATTTTCTTTTGCTTAGAGGTGACCGCAGCATCTGTGTTTGTAGCGTGACGGTCAAAAACTCTCCTGTTGGATCATGTGTGACTGATAAACCAGTCATTTAATGGCATTCACCACTTTAAAGCGCTTTAAGAGTTTCACAACAGCCTGACACAGTTGGCAGAGCCTAGAAAACGATGTAAATGAATCCTGTCTTGTTGCAAAATTCCCACTCGATTGACATTGCATTAGATGGAAAATAACACATGAAGTGGAATTTATTTTAAAGAAAGCAAGCACAAACTCTTTTCAAGCAAAATAAAATTGTTAAATTGTTTAAAATGTACACTCTAAAAATGCTGGGTTAAAAACAACCCAAACTGGGTTGAAAATAGACAAACCCAACATATGTAATTTTTAAACAATGGTTGAGTTATTTGTTTTATATCAGATGAGAAAAACACAAAGCAAACAACAGACCAGTTACATGACAAAAAAATGATATAATTTAAAATCAAGACAAGTGTTAGTGGAACATGTTCATAATGAATGTGAAAGTAAATGTAAAGTAATGCGCAAGATTCTATAATATTTACTTACTGACTTCAAGTTGCACTTCTTCAAAGTCATATTTAAAAACAAAAGTAACACAGTTTCAATATCATATTTAATTATTTCCCTTCACAACTTTGGTGATAACTTGAAAACTCATCTGCAGTTTCTCACAGGAGACACAATGGACAAGTGGTCAAGCCTTCAAAACCCTGGATAAATAAACCTTCTATGAAATTTTATCAGGACGTATAATTTGAGCTGTGTCCTGTGGCAGAAACAGCAACAAAGACACAATTTAAAATCATATATGTTCTGTTTAAAAAAAACAAACAAAAAAACATTGTGAATAAACACTAAATTTAAGTCAATGCTATATAATAAACTATATTATCTTTGTCTCAGGAGAATAGAAGTCTCAAATTGCTCTATGATCTAATTTCATTTCTGTTGAGAGTTTTAAATTACATTTCATGTTTTAGATAATATAATTATATAATATTTTTTTGCAACTATAATTATGTAGTGGTAAATAAATGTATGCCAGAACAAGCACAGTCTGTCAGAGCCACAGTAACTAAAGTCTCAGTCTTCTCAAAAACCTGAAGAGAATCAGCTAGTTATCATTTACAGCAAAGTTATTCTGTATGTTCATTACAAAAGAAAGTGTATTATGTGGTTGCCATAAGTTTACCTGATGTGACAAAAACACTGAAGGTTGAGTCACGAATGTTTGTCTGTTTTCAGCTGCTCAGCAAGAGTGATGCATTGGCATTGTGTGTGTTTGCTCACAGTCCTGTTCACACAATAGTGCCAAAGCAGCACAGCCAAGACAAACTGCTGAAGAACAGATTCAACAAGCACTGCAGCAACAACTTACAAAACACTCGTGATGCTTTACAAGCTCTGCTGTACAAAGAGTTTCAAAGTGCACTTCACAGGTGCATGAAAGAATTGTATTGATTTCTTTGTACAGAAACTATTTCTGATTCCATTCCACTCATTCCAGCCAAAATTAAAGCAATATTTACTACTTACATTTTTACTTTTATAAGACAGACTTGGAAATGATAGGAAACTAAAATCTAGCTCAAACAGTAGATTGGTGCTGACAATGCCAAGGTCATTGGTTTGATTCCCAGGGAGTGCATGTATTGAAACAAAGTCAACCTTGAATACAATGCAAGTCACTTTGGATAAAAGCATCTGCCAAATGTGAAATGCTAAAAACTTTGAAGACCACTATAGTAATTCTGGCCAACTTTTCTTTGATAAATACAGACAGCAAACCCTCAAAACATTCCTCAAAGTATTTCCTATGCAATGTTTGATTTCAACGTTCAGAATTATAATGTAAAACAGCAATTTCAGCTGTTTGCAATGCCCTCTCTTCAAAACCAAACAAAATGCCTGCATTGAAAAAACACAAACCTTGAATGCAATTGTAAGACACCTTAGATAAAAGCATCTGCCAAATGTTAAATGCTAAAACTTTGAAGACCACTATAGTTAGAAATTTTGGCCAAATTTTGGAATTTTTGCAAAATTCAACCACATACCCTCTTTAAAAATGCCTGCATTTTGAAAAATTGCAAACCTCGAATGCAATGTAAGTCACTTTGGATAAAAGCATTCGCCATATGCATGAATGTAAAATGCAAACATTTCTGAAGACCACTTTTCTTTGATATTGCATAAATACAGACAGCACAGCTA
This sequence comes from Ancherythroculter nigrocauda, assembly GCA_036281575.1. Classification (NCBI taxonomy): domain Eukaryota; kingdom Metazoa; phylum Chordata; class Actinopteri; order Cypriniformes; family Xenocyprididae; genus Ancherythroculter; species Ancherythroculter nigrocauda. The sequence goes on along the minus strand of VTFQ01000018.1, from coordinate 44,723,887 downwards.
TTTGGGTTGAAAATGATGTTCAAACCCTCAAAGCATTCCTCAAAGTATTTATGCAATGTTTGATTTCAAAGTGCAGCATTTTCATGTAAAACCGCAATTTAAAGATACTGTGAGTGATTTCAACCACATACAGTACCCTCTCTCCAAAACACAAAACAAAGCAAAATACATGCACTAAAAAAATGCAAGCCTTGAATGCAATGTAAAGCACTTTGGATAAAAGCATCTGCCAAATTTGTAATGCTAAAACTTTGAAGACCACTATAGTTAGAAATTTTGGAATTTTTGCAATATTCAACCACATGTCCTCTCTTAAAAACCAAACAAAATGCCTGCATTGAAAAAACCTTGAATGCAATGTAAGTCACTTTGGATAAAAGCATTTGCCATATGCATGAATGTAAAATGCTAAAAATTTTGAAGACCAATTTTCTTTGATATTGCATAAATACAGACAGCACAGCTATTAGAAAATGATGTTCAAACTCTTAAAGCATTTCTCAAAGTATTTATGCAATGTTTGATTCAATGTAAATCAGCGGTTTAAAGATGCTGTGAGTGATTTCAACCACACACCCTCTCTCCAAAACAACACAAAACAAAAAAAATACATGCACTGAAAAAAGATGCACTCAAGCCTCGAATGGAATGTAAATCACTTTGGATAAAAGCATCAGCCAAATGCATAAATATAAAATGCTAAAAACTTTGAAGCCCACTATAGTTGGAAATGTAGCCTAACCTTTCCTTGATATTGCATAAATACGGACAGCTATAAGAAAATGATGCTCAAACCCTCCAAACACTGCATCAGAGAGACTCACTCAAAACTGAATGGTTGCGTGAGGGTTTCAGAGGTGTGACAGATGAGGATGTGCATATCAGGAATCTTAATGTGATGGAGGCAGACACTGCTCCGTGCCACACTAACCAAGAGTGATGGATGAGACTTATTTACCAAAACCTCCAATAAAACATGACAAGAATATAAATGGAGGGGAAAAGGGATGTGGCAAGAATGCAGACAGATGAATGGAAGGATAATGTGAAGTTAATCAAAGTAAATGGAGATGAATACAACTGAGATGAAGAGAAGAAGAAACAATTATATAGAGTGTAATTCAACGTTTATAGATGTTATACCAAGAGCGATGGAACAAGTGAAATGAGTAAGATAAACAGAGGAAGGAGACAGAAAGAGCGAATGATGATGAACACTAGGCTCAGACCAAGCACCTGAAGATATACAGACTGATTATTCATCTTATTTAGTAACGCAGAAGGTGAGTAATGAAAGCAGTTTGTCAAACTGTAAGCTACTCATGATTCATGAAGTGGTTCAACTACAGTCAAGCTACTAACAAACAGTAGCAAACTATTACGAATATCAGAGCAGAAGATCTCAGGCTCAAAAATATATAATCAATATCAGTATAAATACACTAAAATATATCCAGTTAAATTATGGTTAAAAAAACAGCAACATAAGAAGCAACAAAGATATTAAAATTGAATCTATTGTAGGAATATCCTCTTTTCATTATATGAAAATCTATAGTATTTACTACACAAAAGAATTGTTGGTTTAACTAAAAAAGTAAGTTACCTGGTTGCCTTGAGCTCATTGAAATTAAAAATTTTAGTTAATACAATGAGGGCGATTGGTTTAATCAAAAGAAACTCAAAATATTGTTATCTGAACCACATTAATTACTGAAGTTGATTTGACAAAAGAAAAAATGTTGTGGTGATAAACCATAAAACATTTTTTACAGTATACCAAAAACTATTGCTAGAAAAAAAATCTTTCACACAGATATTCGGATCAGCGATTCTCTTGCCAGTCAGATCGTTCTAATATATTGAATATTAAATGCATTTCAATGAAAAACAGCAGTGAGTGTAAACAAATCAAATGCATTTACAATTTACAAATTGCATTGGCTAAAAAAAAGGGCAGCAGAACTAAGTGCCCATAAGCAAAGACGGCAGATTTCAGATCATGTACTTCCTGCAATTGAACTGAATAGGAATGCTTTCTCTGGTAAACCCTTGGCTTAGGGAGCCTAAGACTGTCCCAGATCCAAGCATCATTTTAAGAACAGCTGTTTCTGTGATATCTGTCAGGTTATTCCCCAAAACTGTTTACAGCTCCTGTACGACATGAAGATCCAGTGACGATCAGTATCAGTGCATCAAATGCATTATACAGCAGGCTGTTTAGTAGCAGCAGTGGCCAAAAGTGATGTCCGGCCTACTCTCTAAAAAATGCTGGGTTAAAAACAACCCAAGTTGGGTTGAAAATGGACAAACCCAGCGATTGGGTTAAATGTTTGCCCAACATGCTGGGCAGTTTTATTGAACTCAGCTATTGATTAAAAATGACTATATAGCTGGCTTAAAATGAACCCAAAATCAGACACATAATTACTAGAGGCAACAGTAATAATCAAAAGGTGAACATTTATTAATAAGCAGTTTAATAAAAGTTATTAATAATTATAATTATTATTCATTACATTATTAATAAATGTTAATTTCCAACATAATTTGGGTTTATTTTAAGTGAGCAATACAGTAATTTTTAAACAATAGTTGAGTTAAATAAAACTATCCATCAGGTTGGGCAAACATTTAACCCAAATGTTGGGTTTAAAAAAAAAAAAAAAAAACATTTGCTGGGTTAAAATAACCCAATTGCTGGGCTTGTCCATTTTCAACCCAACTTGGATTGTTTTTAACAAACCCAGCGATTGGGTTGTTTTAACCCAACGGTTGGGTTAAATGTTTGCCCAACATGCTGGGTAGTTTTATTTAAACCAACAATTGTTTAAAATTACTATATGGCTGGCTTAAAATGAACCCAAAATAGCTGGGAAATTAAAAACCAGATGCAATTAGAGGCAACAATAATAGTCAAAAGGTGAACATTTATTAATAAGCAATTTAATAAATGTTTATTGTTTAATAATTATTCATTGAACATTAATAAATGTTCATTTCCAACATATTTTGGGTTAATTTTAATTAAGCAATACAGTAATTTTTAAACAATAGCTGAGTTAAATAAAACTACCCAGCAGGTTGGGCAAACATTTAACCCTACCGCTGGGTTAAAACAACCCAATTGCTGGGTTAAAACAACCCAATCGCTGGGTTTGTCCATTTTCAACCCAACTTGGGTTGTTTTTAACCCAGCATTTTTTAGAGTGTAGTTGTGCTTGGAATCAGTTGTTTTATTTGTGATAATAATGCAATGAAACATGCCAAATTATATGACATAATATGTGGCCAAGCTGTCATACAAAGAAATAATGAACATCAGACAGTTGACGGTAGCCACTGACTTCCATAATATTTGTTTTCCTACTATGGAAGTCAATGGCTACCGTCTGGTTACCAATATTCTTAAAATATCTTATTTTGTGTTCAGCAGAAGAAAGAAACTCATACAACTTGAGGGTGAGTAAATGATGACAACATTTTTGGGTGAACTATCCCTTTAACCAAGTTTAGTGTTTTGTCCTTCCCTCAAATCAAATCAAATATTTTCCTGATATTTTTGCAAGTTTAATCAAACTTGTTGGGTCATTAAAACCAAACCAAATATTCCCTCCAGACATCATCACTTTCAGCACTACTGTATATATATGAGTTGTGATGAGTTCATCTGTCAATAATAAAGAGGAAGATTGCGTCTCACTGACTCGATTGACATTTACTTCCACCTCTGTGGCCACAATCGTCGCTGCATGGCTGGGGAATGTGTCTGCTCATGCGTTTGGCTCTGAACACTGAATGCATGCGCTGAAGACGTGACTCACTCTTGGTTTCTCCCACACGTGTCACACTCTCCATGACCTCCCATCTGCTCTATACCTCCCAGTCTCATGCTCTGGTTCTCGGTCTCTGATTTCTCACACGGCTGGCGTCCAGGTTTCAAGGTTTCCGCTGGGCCTCCTGATGCCTCATGGCGGTGGTTTGGATCAGTGTACTGTATGTGAGTGGAGCGACAGTGTTTTCCTCTCCTCATCTTCAAGCACTTTACTCTGAATTCAGTGCTTTCACTCTCTGCTCTCTGAGTTTGATCCTTAGCGACATTTATGGCCCGTTATAGCTTTGTTTGTCCACACACACACCTTCACTCTTTCTTTCTTTTCATTTTTTTGTCTTGCTGTAAATGTCCTTTAAATATAGTCAATATGTTTTATTCAAAACTGGCCTCATTTCTATGCCTTAATAAAACAAATGGATATATAATAAAAAATAAAAATACATTCCCATTCAAAAGTTTGGGGTGTTTATGCTTTTTTAAATTGTCACATTTTTTGATCAAAAATACAGTAAAATACAGTAATACTGTGAAATATTATTACAATTTAAAATAGCTGTTTTCTGTCTAAATATATTGTAAAATGTAATTTATTCCTGTAATCAAAGCTGAATTTTCAGCATCATTACTCCAGTCTTCAGTGTCACATGATCCTTCAGAAATCATTCTGATATGATGACTTGTTTCGTTTCTCAACATTTCCACTCAAACAGTTTTGCTGCTTAATTTTTTTTTATTTTTTTTTTTTGTGGAAACTGATACATTTTATTTTTCAGGATTCTTTGATGAACAGAAAGTTCAAAAGAACAGCATTTATTTGAAATAGAATCTTTTGTAACATTATAAATGACTTTACTGTCACTTTTGATCAATTTAATGTGTAAATATAAAAGTATTAATGTCATTACTAAAAAATTATATAAATATCTTACTGACCCTAATCTTTTAAACAGGGGTGTATACATGTTTCACGTTAATATTGTTTAATTTTTGTCTATTTTACTCTCACAAAAATGCTATAGAACTTTTGCTCAATCTGTAATTAACCAAACTGATCAAAATTTTCCAACATTTTTACAAATATTAATATCTCAGAATATTTAATTGGTGAAGCAAGAGAAAATTTGGTTACACTTTATTTCGATGGTCCACTTTAGACACTCTAAGTAACTTTGGAACTACATGTAAACTAACTCTCATTAGAGTATTAGTAGATGGTTAGTTTAGGATTATTAAAATAAGTTGACATGTAGTTGCAAAGCTACACTCTAAAAAATGCTGGGTTAAAAAAACAAAACAACCTAAGTTGGGTTGAAAATGGACAAACCCTGTGATTAGGTTAAATGTTTTCCGAATCTGCTGGGTAGTTTTATTTAACTCAACTATTGTTTAAAAATCACGATATGGTTGGCTTAAATTAAACCCAAAATAGGTTGGAAATTAAAAATCAGACACACAATTACTGGAGGCAACAATAATGATCAAAAGGTGAACATTTATTAATAAGCAATTTAATAAATGTTTGTTTAATTATTGTTCATTAAACGTATTAATAAATGTTCATTTATTAATCATTCAAATGTTCATTTTAAGCGAGCAATACAGTAATTTTTAAAGGGGTGGTTGATTATGATTTCACTTTTTTAACTTTAGTTATTGTGTAATGTTGCTGTTTGAGCATAAACAACATCTGCAAAGTTACGACACTCAAAGTTCAATATTTTCTTTTACAGAAATCACTTTTTAAAGACTACAAAAAAATGAATGGTAGGGACTACAACAAGCTTCTTCCTGGGTTTGTGACATCACTAATCCTAAAATTTACATAAAGGCCATGTTGGGCTGCTTTAGAGAAGAGGAAGAGTTGTTGTAGTAGAGTGTTGTTGTCATGCCGTCATTTTACGCTGGACTGCTTCACAAACGAGGATCAATTCAACACAAAAGATGAAGATGACGGCACATGCTAGTGGATGAGCTGAATCAACTCCACAGCAACAATTTTCAACAAGTTGGGTTGTTTTTAACTCAGCTTTTTTTAGAGTGTACTTATAGTTAGTAAAATAACTAAAGTGAACTATTGAATTACAGTGTTTCAAAAAACCCAAATGCTACTGCTAACTTTTTTAAAAAAAAACTTCTCTCCAAAATGACCGAACTACACACCGCTCACATACTCTAATTAGGAGGATAAGAATGGATAAATCATCCTTCACTATGAAACTAGTTTGTAGCTTTGCCCTTTCACACCCACACAATCCCATTACCCCCTTTTCAAATAAACCAGCACATACAGTATATTGTTATAATATAATAACAATAAATGTGCAGGCAACTAAAATATTGTTATGGTATAACCTTTGGGTGAGACAGAATGAGGAAGAACCAGTGAAATCAAGCAGCGGTGCTGTGGGTCTAATGGTTATTGTGTTTAATGGCTCTCAGTGTTACTGTAATCAGCCGCGTTGTTCAGCCACAATTGTGCGGCTGATTGCACGACATCTGAGAGAGCCGACTGAACTGATTTGCTAAAGTTACAACTGCAGTTTCATCATCTGAAGAAAATTAGACTTCTCGATTACAACCTGGAAACGAACACAGCCAGAAGAATTCATAGTAATAAAACTAATTAAAACTAAAACAGAAGTGAAGAAATGATTAAAAATGTGTGTATGTGAGATGAATCAACATATGCAATTAACTCTCAAAACCATATAATCATAAACTGTGCTATTATGATTACTGATAGGCTAGTACTATAGAAATATGTGACCATGGACCACAAAAGGGTCAATTTTTTGAAATTGAGATTTAAACATCATCTAAAAAGCTGAATAATTAAGCTTTCTATTAGTGTATGGTTTGTTAGGATGCCAAGAAACAACTATTTGAAAATCTGGAATTTGAGGGTACAAAAAAAAAAAAAAAAAATCAAAATATTGAGAAAATCGCCTTTAAAGTTGTCCAAATGTAGTCCTTATCAATGCATATCCACTCACAAAAATATGTTTTTGATATATTTATGGTTGAAAATGTACAAAATATCTTTATGGAACATGATCCTACTTAATATCCTAATGATTTTTGGCATAAAAGAAAAATTGATAATTTTGACCCATACAATGAATTGTTGGCTATTGCTAAAAATATAGCTGTGTGACATGACTGGTTTTGTGGTCCAGGGTCACATATGTATACAGTATACAAAGTTGTATAACAGATTTATTAATGAACTAAAAAACTAAAAAACAGTTCATATTTTTGTGGATACTGTGTTACATTTGTTCAGAATTATCTGATGAATAGAATTCTGAATGAATTCTACTGTAACATTAAAATATCTGAAATGAAAACTGACTGACCTCAAACTCTTGAACGGCAATAGTATATATAAGGTTACTTATCATACGATCTTAACTTGATTCACCCAGTCAACATCCTCAACACAATCCAATCAAAACTCCCCATCAGTCACGTCAGGGTTAAATTACCAGAGCCAATTACACTATTCAGATTGACCCAGAATTTGGGGTTAATTACAAGCAGCGAGAGGAAGCAGAACAGAGAAAACAAATGGGCTCTTTCCATGCCAAGTCCAATAGCCGCTTCTCCCTCAATCCTGCTGCCGTTCGCTATAATCCATATTAATGTGAGCGTCTGCTGCCCTTACAAGCCACTGCGCTCTGCCTCGCAATAAAGGAGCTGGAGAGATGCATTGATTTTCTTTTTTAAATGGCAAACAACGGACAAAAAGGAAAAGTACAACAAATGACAATTTTGGTCTGCCCGTTGGGGTTGGAGGGAGAAAAATGCGGTTACAGCGGTCTCATTAAAGACCTGGAATGGACTCTATGCACAATTCTCATCTCAGTGGCTACTGCAACATCCAGTGCCGTGCAAAATGAAGCAGAAAATGAAATCTTGAGCAAGAGCTACATGACAGGACAATGCAATATTGATACAATCCACCTTCACACAGATTTTAGTAAAAATAGACAGCTAGTATACAGAGTTCATTGTTGTTGGCAAGTACAGACTGTAAAAGAAGAACTTGATTTTCACATTTTCCCAACAATGTTGCTATCTTTGATGTTATGTGAAATACACCTTGGAAATAAAATTGAAAAACTATTAATAATACATAACATAACACTAACAGACTCGAAAAAAGTCAGAAAACTGGACATGGACACACAATTAACTTTATCTCATTTCTATACTAATATGGTTTTTCGGATATTACCTTTCATGTAATGTTTGTGAATTTAAAAGGTCTGCAAATAGAATAATAAACTGAGTTTTTGACTGACTGGCCATCTGACCAATCAGAGCAGAGTAGACCAATCACAACAGGCCCACACTGTAAAAATGCTTTTCTTATTTAGATTTTTTGTCTTGTTTCCAGTCCAAATATCTAAAAATAAGTCAAAATTAAGTGAAAAACAAGCAAAATAATCTGCCAGTGGACTAAGAAAAATAATCATATTTCAAAACAAAAACAAGATTATTTTTCTTACCCCATTGGCAGATTATTTTGCTTGTTTTAAGCAAAAACTCACTTAATTTTGACTTATTTTTTCTGAAAACAAAGCAATAATTTTTTTTACTTGTCTAGAAAATGCTTCTTGATTTAAGCATTTTTAGATATATTTGGACTGGAAACAAGACAAAAAAGTAAGAAAGCATTTTATGCACTGCATCTGACCAATTAGAGCAGAGTAAACCAATCACAACAGACTGAGCCATCTGACCAATCAGGAGGGATTTACAGAGACAGAATCCGAATGTTTTCAGACACTTTAAGAAATGATGTTACGTGCAATATATATATAGTATAATATAGTATATTATGAGAAAATTAAAATGTTTTTGACCTTTGATGCATGTGAACCTGTTGTAGGAGACTCCAAAACAACATTAGCATCATGGGGCACTTTAATATACAGGTGCTGGTCATATAATTAGAATATTGTGAAAAAGTTCATTTTTTTATTGTAAATTATTTTTTTAAAAAATGAAACTTTCATTTATACTAGATTCCCTACATGTAAAGTAAAACATTTCAAAAGTTTTTTTTTTTTTTTTTTTTTTTAAATTTGTTGATTAGAGCATATAGCTAATGAAAGTCCAAAATCCAGTATGTCAAAATATTAGAATATTTACATTTGAGTTTCATTAAATGACCATCCCTACAGTATAAATTCCGGGTATCTCTTGTTCTTTGAAACCACACTAATGGGGAAGACTGCTGACTTGGCAATGGTCCAGGAGACAATCATTGACAGCCTCCACAAAGAGAGTAAGTCACAGATGGTCATTACTGAATGTGGTGGCTGTTTACAGAGTGATGTATCAAAACATATTAAATGCAAAGTTGACTAGATGGAAGAAATTGGGTAGGCAAAGGTGCACAAGCAACAGGGATGACCACAAGCTTGAGAATACTGTCAAGTAAAGCCGATTCAAACACTTGGGAGAGCTTCACAGTGAGTCAAATGAAGCCGGAGTCAGCGCATCAAGAGTCACCACACTCAGACATCTTCAGGAAAAGACTACCAAGCCACTTCTGAAACAGAAACAACATCAGAAGCATCTTACCTGGGCTAAGGAGAAAAAGAACTGGACAGTGAACAGTGGTCGAAAGTCCTCTTTTCAGATAAAAGTAAATTTTGCATTTCATGTTGAAATCATGGTCCCAGAGTCTGAAGAAAGACTGGAGAGGCACAGAATCCAAGCTGCTTGAAGTCTAGTGGGAAGTTTCTGAAGTCAGTAATGATTTGGGGGGGCCGTGACGTCTGCTGGTGTTGGTCCATTGTGTTTTATCAAGTGCAAAGTCAATGCAGCCATCTTCCAGGAGATTTTGGAGCACTTTATGCCTCCATCTGCTGACAAGCTTTATGGAGATGCTGATTTCCTTTTCCAGCAGGACTTTAGCACCTGCCCACAGTGCAAAAACCACTTCCAAGTGGTTTGCTGACCATGATATTATTGTGCTTTATTGGCCAGCCAACATGCCTGACCCCTGAATCTATGGGATATTTTCAAGAGAAAGATGAGAAACAGTCGATCCAACAATATACAGATGATCTGAAGGCTCAATAGTGCCTCAGCAGTGCCACAGGCTGATCACTTCCATGCCACACTTCACTGATGCTGTAATTTGTGCTAGGAGCAAGTCATTTGCTGTATTATGTGCTGCCGACCAAGTATTGAGTGCACAAATGAACATACTTTAAAGAACTTGAACTTTTCTGTTTTGAAAATCCATTTTTTGATTGATCTCAGGAAATATTCTAATATTTTGAGATACTGGATTTTGGACTTTCATGAGCTGTACGCTCTAATCATCAAAATTTATAAAAAAAAAAAAAAAGAACTTTTGAAATGTTTTACTTTACATGTTGGGAATCTAGAATATATGAAATTTTCATTTTTAAAAATAATTTACAATAAAAAAATTAACTTTTTCACGATTCTAATTATATGACTAGCACCTGTAATGTACTGCAACAAGTGGAAAAAAATATTATAGATAATTTCTTATAAATAATTAAATCAAACCTAATTAACATTTGTGTAGGTTTATGCTCTATGAGTTCCAAGTGAGTTTGTCTAAACTCAAATGACTAATAAAACATGAAAGCGAGACAAAACAGTCAATCTTTTTTCTCACTGAAGATCATGAACAACTCTCTACGACAAGCGTTTAATTCAGTCTGTAGGCGTCAGGAGCTCAGAGAGAGATATCACAGTTGGTCGTTTAATCTGTCAGTCAGCGGAAATAGTTGTGTCACATCCACTACTGAAATCATTTAGAGTTAGCTTGCCGTCAGCGATGGAGCCAGTGAGATGATGGCGCACACTATACACTCGTCCTGCAGGCGCCGTCTGACCGCCAGACTCAAGCAGCCGTGACGGTGAAGTTATCTGGCCTGATCCAGCAGAAGACTGACAGTCTCAGATTCAGTACCATCACGATTTGCATTTTAAATAACACAACTAAACTCCATTCAGAGAGAATTGTTTGTTCTTTTCTATATCTGGAACATGCTGTAAACAGACTCTCAAAACCCCCGGTGGTAAACAGAGGAGGTCGGGTGTGCAGTCATAAGATTAGACAATGGAAACAGATGAATGACAACCTTGAAAACTGATTATAACTAGAGCTCCTCCAAATGACTCTGAGGCTCATGATCTACTGATCTCAAAAGCGTTAAGAAAAGCATTGCTGCGGTTTATAAAAAAATATCTTCAGCATAAACGCTTCTCATATGATGTGGTGCCATCATGATGCCATTTTCCTAGAGTAGTCACATGACATTTACGGGTCAGGTGATTGGCTCAAAAACCCAAAAACCATGAGCAAATATTTAATATGGCATATTTCATATTTCCAGGCATTGTGTGCTTTGAACGTTAATTTAAAAAACATAGTAACTTTTCGATAGCACCACAAAGATACAATGTTTGCTCTTTTTGTGGGATTCAACCAACCAACAGATTACTTATAGTTGCCTCTGCATATTATTTTAGTATTGTAATTTTATCTGAAAAATACAGTTCAGAAATACAGGACAGAAAAAGCATATTAAGATAAACTGTAAGAAAAAAAAAAAATCAGTCGAAATACTGTAAAATGTTTAAGGTCTGTATTGCTGTGGACTTTTTTTAAAGTTGTATAGACATTTTGAAGTTCTTCTTAGTGATATTCAAAAAAAAAAAAAAAAAAAAATCAACATCATCCACAGGATGTCAGAATACTTGTGCATTTCAATGCAATGGTCTTATAAATATTTGATTATTTCAACACAACTTTCCACTGCTGCGTGTCAGTCAAAGGATGCGAGTTCTTCAGATGGCCAAACACTTCAAAAGGTGTCAGAAAGTTTGTCTCTTTTCTCCAGAGTCCCAAAACCCTGAGAAGTGCTGATACACTGGGTGAAAACTTAATGTCCCTGCATTTCATTTCAAGAGTGCTGAATCAGAATGTAACATCTGGTGCTGCTGGATTTATACTGTTCTGTGTTACGACCCTAGAAAAAGTCAAGGTTTGGCTGGTTAGCAGCCTGTTAGTTCCTGCTGACAGATGACTAATGAACGAATGAACAAGTGAGCAAGCAAATAAACCAATGCATAAATAAATAAAAGCATAACTAAATAAAAGCATAAATAAATAAATGCATAAATAAATGCAAAAATAAATAAATGCATAAATAAATACATGCATAAATGAATGAATAAATGCACAAATAAATAAATGCATAAATAAATGCAAAAATAAATAAATGCATAAATAAATAAATGCACAAATAAATAAATGCACAAATACATACATGGATGGATGGATGGATGATAAAAGCAGACTCTTTTGTTTGTTTTTTTGTTCTCTCTCGTTTCACCTCTCCAGCTTCATGTGATATTAGTTGCTTTTTTATCCTCTAGGCCTTTAAAACTTTGTTTTATTTTTATTCTAACTACATTTTTATGTAGGACTCCCGTTATGTTGCGTTTGGGTCAAAATAACTACATATGACACATAAAACAGATGCAAATCAAGCAGTGCTTCCCCAGTGAGCGGGAAACTGAAGAGCTCTTCGGCATGAATCATTGTGATTGGATGTTTTTGCAGAACACTGGTTTTGTTTTCAGACATAACATCATGCACTGCAAAACATGTTAAGTTATGGTAACTCAAACCATTTGAGGAAACTGATTGCCTTAAACCATTTAAGTTTTAAAACCAGTACTGTAACATGGTTTAAGTGATCAAACTCAAAGTAATAAAGTTACATAAGACTAAGCAAAAACTAACACTGGTACTAAGCAATGATGACAGAACATGATCAAAAAGTAGATTTAACTCTATAAAGCCTACTGTATCATATTTAATATGCACATTTCTAAGGCCTCTAAATGATCAACATGAACTTTGCTGATAAACCTATATCACAATCTACCACATGCTTCTTTTGTCTGATTTATAGACTTTTTTAGCAAGTAAAAGCATTTAATTATAATTGTACATAATTGTACAGTACATTGCTTACATAATTGTATAAGTAATTATGTACAAAAATGTATAATTGCTTGTGGTTCACGTGTCTTTTTGCTGTGAGATCTTTACTGATTTTTTTTATCAAGTAAATGTAAGAATAACTTTGATGTTGTTAGTGATATTTCAATTGGACTGAAGTAACTGGTTTACTTGATTATCCACAGATCATTTTTTAGAAAAATCATGAGATGATCAAATATGATCATCAGGCTTTTGAGGAAGGTTTATTTGTTCTTCTCTCAATCATCATTGTATTGAATTGCATTATATGTTTTAAAACTACAGAGCTTTGATCATAAAACTAAGCATCTTACTAAGACATATTATTGGCAGATATTGATATTTATGTACATTTTATGTAAGTATCTGCTATAATGTTATAAAGATCTCATTGATTTACATTATAAAGCATCAGAATTTCATCTTTTTGTCCATTTAAATATCTGCATCTGCACCAAATTGCATATATTTTGCTCAGTTTAAGTCTCTAAATAAAATTGAGCCATATTCTCACTATATCATACTATATAAGCCATAAAAGCCTGAGATATCAAATATGAATTTTCTTTTAGATTTTGTCTAAAGGCTTTACAGGGTTAACATTGAATAAAGGAGTAAAACCTCCCTAGAAGAATGAAACACAGCAACTGTCTATTGATTCAGTTCTCTGTGGTTTCTCTCCAAGCCTCTCATGAAAAATGCATTGACTAACCAAGACGCCAAAGTTGAGCTCGGCCTGAACTGCTTTCAGGTATTTTCAGGTAACACTGATCTGATTCTTATGCATGAGCATGAATGTGTGAACAAGCTCAAATCACTGACAAAGTAATGGAAACTTCAAAATAGTACAAAAGTGACTAATATTTATATCATGTACCCTCAGGGTTTTAATATGCAATGTCATAGTTTTCACTGGATGTGAAGGAATGGAAACGAGTGACTTACACATTTCGCAGTACAGTTGATTTTATCACCGAAAATGAACCTGAATGTGTGCACGTGTGCTCTGAAACCTCAAAAAGCATCATCGTAGTGATGATCACAGTTGTTTCAAATCTCTCAGGCGAAGCATTAGATTTCCTTCGACCTCCTGCTAAAAGGGTCAGAGCGCACCGGTGGTGATGTCGGTCTGATCACTGAAATCTGCCCTTCACAGACGTCTGAAGGGATTGTAGGCTATACAGCCAAAGAGACTTGCGTCCTGCTTCAGGATAAATGAGATAAAACATGTTAAAATAATGTTTGATATCAGTGGGAATTGTGTGTCATCTTTCATTTCATCCCATAAAGGAAATTAAAAGATTTAGCGTGTGATCTTTGGCTTAAGAGTGTCAGAGTGTGTAAGTGCGTCTTCAAAGGGACTTTCAGACTCTGTAATGGTTGAAAATAATGGACATAATCAAGACATACTTCATCCTCAAAGAGTCAGGCTCTTATCAGACTCCTGGTTGGAGTGAAAACGGCTGAAAAGTATCATACTATATGCCATATACTGCATGCAATGTCTTACTGTGCAACTATAGAGGTTGAACCTTCATACATTCACACAAGCACATACATAAGCATGCACACATATTTATTTACATGCTATATATATATATATATATATATATATATATATATACTCAGCAAAAAAAGAAACGTCCCTTTTTTCAGGACTCTGCATTTCAACAATAATGTTGTAAAAATCCAAATAACTTTACAGATCTTCATTGTAAAGGGTTTAAACAATGTTTTCCATGCATGTTCAATTAACCATAATCAATTAATTAACATGCACCTCTGGAATGGTCGTTAAGACCTTAACAGCTTACAAAAAGTAGGCATTTAAGGTCACAGTTCTAAAAACGCAGGACACTAAAGAGACTTGTCTACCGACTGTGAAAAACACCCAAAGAAAGATGCCCAGGGTCCCTGCTCATCTGCGTGAACGTGCATTAGGCATGCTGCAGGGAGGCATGAGGACTGCTGATGTGGCTATAGGGCAATAAATTGCCATGTCCGCACTGTGAGACGCCTGAGACAGCGCTACAGGGAGACAGGAAGGACAGCTGATCAGCTGTTCATACAAATATTTACACATTAAGTTTACTGAAAGTAAAAACAGTTGAAAGTCAGAGGACGTTTCTTTTTTTGCTGAGTATATATATATATATATATATATATATATATATATATATATATATTTGTTATGGTTATACTGTTTTTATTAGTTTGATGTAGTCTGATGTAATTTTTTGTATTTTTATGGTTCTGTACATTTATTTTTATATAATTTTGTGAAAATTAAATGATGTTAAGGTGAACACTTTAACTGTATGAATTGTACAACAAAAAAAGTATCAGTATTTTTGTTGTTTACTAGTACAAATATTTAAACATTCTTAAATCGAGATATTTTTATTTGAGAAGCAAACATGAGTTTATACTTAAAACGAGAAAAAAATAATATCTCCTAGAGGGGTTAGAAAAACAAAAAATTCAAAGATAATATTTTGTATTTCTGACCCCATTTGTAGATATTTGGTATTTTTTTAAGCACTTAATTTTGATAAATAATTCAGAAAGCAAGACTTTATATCTTATTTCACTTTGCTTCTTAAGTAAATGTTTCTTGATTTAAGAATGTTTAGATATTTTACTGAAAAACAAGCAGTGATGACGGGCCCAAGCCCCGGCGGCACCACCACCCTGGTGGCTTAAGGAAACCTGTGCATAGTGGGCACAAATTTAATTTAATTTAATTTAAATCAAACAATGATTTTACACAATATGAGATACTTCCTGTTTCCCTTTTTTGTCATTAATTCCTCACCCTGGCAACACTGTTTGAAATATCCTATAGTTGTTCGCAATTTAGCATCTTCAGTGTCTTGTTGACCAAATTTTGTGGCAACTGCATGAATCTTCTACGAGGAGTAGTTAAAAACCTAGAGTCTAATTATTCAAAAAATCCATGTTCAAACCAAAATATCTGACTTCCTGTTGGTCGGAGCTAATGACTGTAAATTAGAAAGTTGTCTGGTTTGATGAGAACAATATATGTACCAAGTTTGGTGACTGTACGTAAGACTAACCCCCAAACTTTTGCCAAAAGGTGGCGCTATAGAGCCCCTCCTCTGCACCCACTACTAAGGCTTTGCCCATGTCTACTGGCCTACAACTTTGACATGTGTGTCGAGTTTCATGCAATTTGAAGCATGCTAAGAGCCTCAAAAACAATATATTATAAAAGTTTGACGTGTTGCCATGGCAACAGTATTTAAGATATCAAGAATCTTTTCACATGTCTGACGAAGTTTGAAGCTAAATCAGGTAAAAATAAGAGTGTGTTTTTAAAGCATTTTGAACGTGACACACTTCCTGCTGCCAGTTGGTGGCACTATTACTTTGACTCCCAATAGTCACATCCATGTCACATCCAGTCGCATCCAGTCACATCCACAACACACTGCTGAAGTTTCATCCAAATCAGTCAATGTATGCAGAAGTTATAACAATTCCCGTTTCCCTTTTCCCGGCCCTGATGGGCGACGATTCCAACATGTGTGCAAAGTTTAAAGAGTTTTTGAACATGTTAAGGGCCAAAAAAGTGCCTGAAAGATCAAAAAAAGGAAGAAATTACCTAAGGAAAACAATAGGGCCTTTGCCCTTTCAGGGCTTGGGCCCTAAATACATATTTATATATTTACTTTTTTGCAGTGCATTTTCTTGACTTTTATTCTATATAGGCCCTATTTTATATTGTGCAAAAAAAAAAAAAAAACTAACTAAACTAAGACTAATTGTCTGACCAAAGACTGTTCTTCATTATCCATCACATAAAGCTCCACAAAGAGCCATTGTTTCCTGAACAAAGTTTTCCTGAAGGTTTTTCGCCTGGTAATACTTCTAACTAGATCCATTTGTCATCCAAACCACCCTTGAACTTGTTTTTACAGTGTCTGCAAGGCAGTATTATATTTATATCCCTCAGACATTGTGGTTTTTGGGGTTTCTTCTAAACTTCTAACACTAAAGGTCTGATACAGTTCACATACTTCTCTATTCTATGCCATTTGGTAATAAGCAAAACCAGTGAGAGGAAGTGCATCTGAAACATCATTTCCTTTCACTGTTTCCACATACTAAAAAAAATTAATTTTCTTTTAAAAGAGCATATGCTAGATGGCCGAGTGCATGCTGAAAAGTGAGCATATTTGAAGCAAGTCTTTAACATTCATCTGCTGCCTTGCAAGCACTGATGTTTACTCTAGCATATGCAAATCTAATTGAACACACCTCCTGTAACCCCGAATATTCAGAGCTGCAATGGTGCCAAGGATGCACAGCTTTTACATATGAAATCTAAATTAAAATCTAGCCCACACTGAAAGTTGTCCAATTGCATAAAAACCATGAAGAAAAAGTGGCATTGTGCCAAACAGAGTCTATTTCATCTACTGGCCATGAAGGAGGGTAAAGTTGGTCAATTAGGTGGTTTGAGGCCTCAGAAGAGCACTGATGCATTGCTGTGGGTGTCTGTGCCGACAGGAAAATCACTCTTCATGGCCTCTTTAGAAGAACACCAAAGATCCTCTTAAATGAACTCTTGTCACTGACCGTCAAGGCAGCAGAAACTTTATGTCCTCAGATGACTATTTCTGCTCCAGCATTTACACTTGAGCTCAAATTGAATCTCTCTAGAGAAGCTCTTTGGAAGAAGTACAGATCGAGAAACACCCGACAAACCAACATCCACATCCAAAGTGCACGACACAGGACGAAACAGCAAAAATGTACCGTAAAAAAAAAAAGAAAATGCTACAGTAATTAACCTCGTTAACAGTATGATACATCTTACCACACTCTAAAAATAATCTTGGTATATTTTTTCTACCCAACTCCATTTTTTTCCAGTTATTTTTCCAGTGTTTGGGTAGTTTTTGTGTTACTCAGATCCTGGGTCAGACGTAACAACCCAGGGGTTGAGTTATTGCAGACTTTTTGCGCCCTCTTCAGGAGAGAGCAGTGCAGCTCCATCAAAATGGTGCATGTCTTCGGTAAAATAGACGCTTCTGTCTTTTTGCGTGATGGAAACGCTTGATGCCTTGCACAAAATTTTATGATTTTATACAAAAAGATACAGAATATAAATACTTAGGATGTTTAAATATGTTCTCAGAATTGACCCTTCGCTAAGCCACGCCCGAAAACCACCACAGGCCAATCGTGGTTTAGCAACCGTTACTAGGCGCGGGAGGTCTGTCAAGCTTTCGAGCGAGGGAACATGCCGAAGCGTTGTGCTCATGGATTGTGTTAACCTGATACCCGGTATCCTAAAAGTTTGGACGGGGTGGTGGAATTTTTTCCCTTTTCCCTTTTTTTTTCCCCTTCCCGACACCTAAAACCCAAGTGGAGAAATGCCGGTGTTCTGACAATTTGTGCTACCCTGTCAGATTTTGCTACCTCCCATTGAAACAGTAGGGAACGTTAGCAAAATCTGACAAAATCCGAAAAATGCTACCGTTACTGATCAGATTGTGCTTCCAGTGTGATATTAACGTGGTCTATGGCTTTATTAACATCTACACCTACCCCAACCCTGAACCTACCCTTATAATAATGCATATACAGTAATGTAGTGTTATTTATCTTTGATCATAATGCATATATTTGAACGTGAAATAAAATGATTAAAAGGCAAGACGGAGTTATGTTAGCCTGGCGTGCTAAAAATATAAGCGGGAGAATGTTATCATTGCAAAGTGGTCAGGCTAACGACTTATGCTGTTTGATTTATAATTATTAGGTTATTTTCACAAATTTCACTTAACCTGCTGTGGATAAACAAAGCTTTTCCTCAATAAATTGTGTGTTTCCAATTTGAATGGTCAGTGTATGAGGCGGCTGCTGCTCACGCTGGGAGCTTTAGCTTCAATTTTGATCAAATTATTTTCCAATCGGTTGCATATTATGTCGTGGATATATCCCTCGAATCCATACTGCAGTCCATTTTGTCTTGCTCTCTCAGATATTTCACCTGTTCGCCAAAAATTACTAATTATCTCCTTGAAAATGTCTGACACCGGTGCATACATACTGTAAATGACTTGCCAGACGCGCAAAGAGAAAGCGAAAGCGTCCATTGTACATTGATTATTTATGGAGGTTATGGAGTCAGTCGCAGCATTTTTCGGTTACGAATGAAACGCAGACGGCGGTCTGAAGTTAGCAGTTCCCCCACCGAACGCGAGCAATCTCTGTCAAGAGATCCAGCGCCGTTACGGCGGAAACAGGACAACAGAGACTGGTCCATTATATACACAGCTGTGTTCAAAATTATTCATAACCTTTGTAAATATGACCAAAGAGGGCTGTGAAAATAAATCTGCATTGTTAATCCTTTTGATATTTTATTTTAAAAATTTACAAAAATCCAACCGTTCATTGGAGAATAAGAATTTTAAATGGGGGGATTTTTTTCTCTAATACACCAATTAATCATTCCCTTTTATTCAATACTTTTTGCAACCTCCTTTTGCCAAGATAACAGCTCTGAGTTTTCTCCTATAATGCCTGATGAGTTTGGAGAACACCTGACAAGAGATCAGAGACCATTCCTTCATACAGAATCTCTCCAGATCCTTCAAAATTCCCAGCTCCATGTTGGTGCTTCTCACCTTCAGTTCACTCCACTCATTTTCTATAGGGTTCAGGTCAGGGGACTGGGATGGCCATTGCAGAAGCTTGGTTTTGTGCTCAGTGACCCATTTTTGTTTTGATTTTGATGTTTGTTTTTGTATCATTACCCTGATGGAAGATCCAACCATAGCCCATTATAAGACTTCTAGCAGGGACAGTCAGGATTTGATTTATCTTTTGCTGTTTGATAGAATCCATGATACCATGAATCTGAACAAGATGTCCCGGACTTCCAGCAGAAAAATAGGCCCACAGCATTAAAGATCCAGCAGCATATTTCATTGTACATATGGGGCACTTTTTATTCCTCTGTGCACCAGACCCATCTTAAGTGTTTGCTGCTAAAAAGCTCATTTTTTGTTGTGGTTTCATCTGACCATAGAATGTTTAAAAGGTAACACTACTGGAACTTCAAACAGGGTGGGTTCTATGGTCAGATGAAAAAAAAAAGAGAACTTTATAATCATTGCCCTGATGGAAGATCCAAATAATGAGATTTCCCCCAATTTAAAATTCTTATTCTCCAACGGATGGTTGGATTTTTGTACATTTTTAAAATAAAATATCAAAAGGATTAACAATGCAGATTTATTTTCACAGCCTTCTTTGGTCATATTTACAAAGGGTATGAATAATTTTGAGCACAATTGTATTTTTTTTTTCTCCTTCTATCATCTAAATTAATCTAATTATTGCTTTATTAAATGGATTTAATAACTTGTCGTGGCTGCTTTAAGTTTTTATCTGATTCTGTGAGTGAATCACTTGACCTGACAAACCAGCAGCCAATGATTATATAAAATGGCTGTATTTTAATCAAAGACATTGTCTGTAATTATGCATTCAGGCTGTGCTTCAGTATTCAAAAGAAGATTGATCAAAACAATAGCAGCTCAGATTACACGCACAAACACACCGATAATAACCGGATCACAGTCACGGCGGAGACAAAGGCAGTGAGCGAACTGCACACAACGGGACACTTTTTGACACAGAAACTCATGAAATGCTGGAGAGCCCAACTTTTCAATCATACGGTAGCGAGGGCAAAAATCCAATCAGGGATTGAGTGACATGTAGAGCTCAGTTGCCTCTGGTGGACTTACAGAGAGCACAAATGGAGTGAGACTGGCTATTTCTCAGCTCAAATCACTAGCTGGAGGAACCATCAGCCGACACAACAAGACCCTACTGCTCTATGAGTGTGTGTGTGTGTGTGTGCGCGTGTGAGTTAGAGAGAGAGAGAGAAAACAAACCTGTAGATTCTGTGATATGAGAGGAAGATGCAACCGAGCGAGAGAGAAAATAACGTTATGTGAGATGAGAGGAGGGTGAGAAGAACTGCAAAGCAAGAAATGCTATTAAATATAAAGTGCTAAAAACAGACTAATAGTTGAGCTGCTGTTTGAACAGACAAACAAAAACAAAGTGGAAGTCAGAAAATGCACCATTAAAGCAGTGGAATAATCCGAGGGAAATTGGTGCGCCAATGTTTTTGGCCTTATAAGGATTAAACATCAAGGCAGAAACAAACACAAAATGGCCAACTAGACTACCCATGAATAAATATATAGAGTTCACAGGATGATCAAGATACAAGTTAATAAGCAATAAGCCATGCAAAGCTTGCGTTACCATGGTAAAAGAGTGTCGTTAAGCACAGCATGAATACTGAGCCACTTTTAAAATTGTGGCAACTGCAATATAATGAAATGGAACAATGTTCAATAAATACCTACATTTATTAAGTATATAACAAGTTATCCTACCATTTAAGATCACATGACCCTGAGTGGCACATCTTTACAATTCATTTTGAAATTTGATGTCATTTAGGCTATTTGATATTTATTTATTTGAAATATTCCTAATTTACATATTTTCATTGTTTTTTTTTTTTTACCAAATTCCACAAAAAGACAAACTAAAATGATTAATTAAATAGAAAGTTAATTAATTATGGATTTTAATTAAATTGAAATAAAAAAAATATGAATAAATAAATAAACAAAAACTTTAGAGAGGACATTTTGATAATTTAGGTAATTTATTTGAGATGATGCCCAACAGGAAATATTCCTTCTTTTTTTACCAAATGAAAAACAAATACAAATTAATTTAATAATAAAAAAAAAAAAGATTTACATATTTTAATTAAACTTAAATAAATAAATTATTTATTTTCCATATTCATTTAAATTATGCATTTTAAGTCAATTTAAATAAATAAATAAATAAATAATTTCCCAATGAAACACAATATAAATGCATTTATATTGGAATGCATCAGCGCCGTCAAACTTGTAAAAGTACAATATGCTCTTGTGCGATTAATAAACAGACTCAGACAGTGTCTCAACAGTCCATATCAGCACAGTGAATTCAGTCAGAGGTGCGGTTGAGATTGTGTGTTACAGAGTAGAAACTGTTATCATGCTTCTCCAGTCTGAAGTGCCAGTCTCATGAACCGCAAGTCACTTGGGCAATATTTCAAAGCTGTTGACACTCTGCGGCAAAAAACGAGAGAGACATTCACAACACGCGAGCCGGGAGCCCAGAGAAAGAGAGGGTGAGTGAGATGAGGAAGAGCTGGAGGGAGCAATGAATACCAAGTGAGCGTTATGTGACTGCAACATGCAATCTTACAGACCACCTGGCTCGAGGCAGCACCAGAAGGCTTAACACTTATAATATAAAAGTCACATTCAGGCAAATTGAATGTTTCATCAAATAGCAGACACATGCTTGCAATTTTAAATATAGAGCTACATACTCTATGTGTTGAAATTGAAAAAATACTACCGTTGTGCCCTGTTCACAAAACTAATCAGAGCATAGAAGCAACTGCAGTTCTATTGCATAAAAAAGACACCTGTTTGAGCACATCCCTTTTTAAGGTGTGAGTTTATATAAATGATATTTTTAGGTGTACATAACTTGAGTACTAGGGCTAGGTGATGTAGCCAATAAATATATCTAGATATCTGTTTATATTAGTAGTGTGGATTTTTCGTTGAGTCTTTCTGCAGATAAGAGTGAGTCATTAGTCAACAACTAATTTAACTGATTTTTAAAAAAAAAATAATAATAAAAAAAAATCAAGCAATTGCCTTTATGAGTATAAGTCACTGAGGCAGTCACTGAATCATTCACTCAATCGATCTGTTCAAAAACACTGATTAATTCTGGAAAGAACTAAATGGCTGTCTTTATTAGTAAGTCATTGAATCATTCATTCAACATATTCGCTCAAAGCACTGATTCGTTCTGGATCAAATCAACTAATTGGCTTTTGTGATTCAATCATTAACTTGATCGATTCGTTCAAAAACACTGATTCAATCTGGAAAGAACAAATGACTGTCTTTATGAGTGAGTCACTGAATCAGTCATTCAACATATTTGTTCAAAGCACTGATTCATTCAGGAACAATAACACTGATTCATTCTGGAAAGAACTAAATGACTATCAGTTAGTCACTGAATGACTCATTCAACAGATTTATTTAAAATGCTGATTCATTCAGGAACAAATCAAGCAATTGCCTCTATGAGTCAATCATTAAATAATTAACTTGATTGATTCATTCAAAAACACTGATTCATTCTGGAAAGAACTAAATGACTGTCTTTATGAGTGCGTCATTGACTCATTCATTCAACATATTCATTCAAAACACTGATTCATTAAGGAACAAATCAAGCGATTGCCTTTATGAGTCAATAATTAACTTGTTTGATTTGTTCAAAAACACTGATTCATTCTGTAAAGAACTAAATGACTATCTGTTAGTCACTGAATGACTCATTCAACAGATTTATTTAAAATGCTGATTCATTCAGGAACAAATCAAGCAATTGCCTCTATGAGTCAATCATTAAATAATTAACTTGATTGATTCATTCAAAAACACTGATTCATTCTGGAAAGAACTAAATGACTGTCTTTATTAGTAAGTCATTGAATCATTCATTCAACATATTCACTCAAAGCACTGATTCATTCTGGATCAAATCAACTAATTGGCTTTTGTGATTCAATCATTAAATCATTAACTTGATCGATCTGTTCAAAAACACTGATTCAATCTGGAAAGAACAAATGACTGTCTTTATGAGTGAGTCACTGAATCATTCATTCAACATATTTGTTCAAAGCACTGATTCATTCTGGAACAATAACAATGATTCATTCTGGAAACTAAATGACTGTCTTTATGAGTGAGTCACTGAATCATTCATTTAACATATTTGTTCAAAGCACTGATTCATTCAGGAACAAAAACACTGATTCATTCTGGAAAGAACTAAATGACTGTCTTTGCAAGTAAGTCATTGAATTATTCATTCAACATTCGTTCAAAGCACTGATTCATTCAGGAACAAATCAAGTGATTGCCTTTATGAGTCAATCATTAAATCGTTTGATTTGTTCAAAAACACTGCTTCATTCTGTAAAGAACTAAATGACTATTAGTCACTGAATGACTCATTCAACAGATTTATTTAAAATTCTGATTCATTCAGGAACAAATCAAGCAATTGCCTATATGAGTCAATCATTAAATCGTTAACTTGATTGATTCATTCAAACACTGACTTATTCTGGAAAGAACTAAATGACTGTCTTTATAAGTAAGTCATCTAATCATTCATGCAAAGTACTGATTCATTCAGGAACAAATCATGCAATTGTCTTTATGAGTCAATCATTAAATAATTAACTTGATAGATTTGTTCAAAAAGCCTGGAAAGAAATAAATGACTGTCTTTATGAGTGAGTGAGTCACTGAATGACTCATTCAACAGATTTGTTCAAAGCACTGATTCATTCAGGAACAAATCAAGTGATTGTCTTCATAAGTCAGTTACAGTTCAACAACACATTTATTCTGGAAAGAACTAAATGACTAAACTAACTGATAATTCAAAACACTGAATCAAGAAGAAAACGTCACTACTGTGTGTGTCGCTCAGAAAGTTTTTTAGTTCTTAACTGTTTTAACTATTGTATCTAAAATGCTGTTTTTAACAGTTATATACAGCAATATTGTTAAATCATTTCAACCAAACTGCAGCCAAGTGCATGTTTAAAATAATAAAGGCATGTTTTCCACTGTGTTTTTCAATGCACTTTGACTTTGAGCCCTCCGTATTTTTTAATGAAATTTAAGATGCTACTCTTACACTCTTTAATGGGAGTCGCAAGACAAGGATCATGAAACTATCTAATGTCAGTATTTAGGAAACTTAAGAAATCTCCAAACAAGTTAAAATCATCACAATATTACCAACAACTCATGTGATCACTTATCTGTGCATGCAAATCACCTTCACCCTCTCAAATCCTTAATTTATTTATCTCCTGATTATCAATATCTCTTGGTGGATTAAAAATGTTGGCCTGATGTACACAAGCACCCTCTTTTGCATGACCTACATGCCACAACAATGTTCATTTTCTCACCAAACAATTGTGTAAATTAGTTAAAGTGGAAAAAAAAAAAACCTTTAATGAGACTCCAATGAGCCACAAGAGGAGATTTAGCCAGCGCTTATTATTGACCATGTGGTTGATTCATTAAAGACCTACTTAAGATGCTGATGCAACCATGTGAAATTCATTTCTCCTCCCTTAATCCAATGTAATCCTATTTAGCACTGAATGTGTCAATTATCCGAGAGTAATGAAAAAGGTGCTGCCAGCAATAGCGCAGCACTTCAACTCTGCATTACAGACAGCTGATGTTTATTCAGTGAGCCACAGACCTTCACAATAACGAGAAACCTTAATGCCATGGAGCGCGCGGCTTGAAACATGGCTGTTTGATGGTAAATGCACCAGTGAAATTACAAAGGTTATTCCATTACTGTTCAAAAGTTTGGGTCAGTAAGACTTTAAGAACTTTCTACTCATCAAAGAATCCACAAAAATATGCAGCAGTACAACTGTTTTCAGTTGTACTTTGATAATAATCAGAAATGTTTCCTGAGCATCAAATCAGCATGACTGAATGATTTCTGAAGGATCGTGTGACACTTGAAGACTGGAGAAATGATGCTGAAAATTCAGCTTTGATCACATAAATAAATTACATTTGAACATATATTCACATAGGAACTAGATATTTTAAATAGTAATAATATTTTGCATTTTTTTTTAAATATTTTTGTTTAAAAGGTGCCCAAGAATGCTTTTTCACAAGATGTAATATAAGTCTAAGGTGTCTCCTGAATGTGTCTGCGAAGTTTCAGCTCAAAATACCCCATAGATTTTTTTTTTATAAATTTTTTTAACTGCCTATTTTGGGGCATCATTAACTATACACTGATTTTGGCAGCGCGCCGCCCCTTTAATTCGCCTGCTCCCTGCCACACGAGCTCTCGACTATATTACAGTGCATTTACCAAGTTCACACAGCTAATATAACCCTCAAATGGATCTTTACCAGATGTTCGTCATGCATGCTGTATGCATGCTTCGAATTATGTGAGTAAAGTATTTATTTTGATGTTTACGTTTGATTCTGTATGAGTTTGAGGCTGTGCTCTGTGGCTAATGGCTAATGCTACACTGTTGGAGAAATTTATAACGAATGAAGTTGCGTTTATGAATTATACAGACTGCACGTGTTTAAAAATGAAAATAGCAACGGCTCTTGTCTCTGTGAATACAGTAAGAAACGATGGTAACTTTAACCACATTTAACAGCACATTAGCAACATGCTAACTAAACATTTAGAAAGACAATTTACAAATATCACTAAAAATATCATGTTATCGTGGATCATGTCAGTTATTATTGCTCCATCTGCCATTTTTCGCTGTTGTTCTTGCTTGCTTACCTAGTCTGTGCACAGATCCAGCCGTTAATACTGCCTTTCCTTGTCTAATGCCTTGAACATGGGCTGGCATATGCAAATATTGGGGTCATACATATTAATGATCCCGACTGTTACATAACAGTCGGTGTTATGTTGAGATTTTCCGGAAGTCTTTTAAACAAATGAGATTTACATAAGAAGGAGGAAGCAATGGGGTTTGAAACTCAATGTATGTCTTTTCCATGTACTGAACTCTTGTTATTCAACTATGCCGAGGTAAATTCAAATTTTGATTCTAGGGCACCTTTAAATAAATCTTTAATAGTAGTGTACAAGTGTGTTTAGTCAGGTTTATGCTTATAACTCTTTTCCTGCCAGCGTTTTTTTTTTTTTTTTCAGCATTTCAGCCACCAGCAGCATTTTTGATCATTTTCACAAAAAAAAAATCATGGCTCCCAGAATATTTTGTTGTATGAATATCTGAACGTGCAGTACATCAAAAGATAGAACAGAGACTCTGCTTTAAAACAATCAAACAATCAAAAAACAACAAAATATATTATTCTATTATATTATTCTAGCTTCATGCATTCTTTTTCATCAACACTTGAATGTGGGTAAGTTTAATTAAAAAAGCAACATTTTGAAGAAAAAGCATAAAAAAACACCTTTTTTGTCAAAGACTTCATCCAGGTGGGATTCAAAATGATGATCAAAACACAGATGGAGTAGATCGAGTTCATCAACACCCCAAAGCTTCACAGGTTCAATTCTTCGACATTTCATTCAGTATCATTAAGCAGTTTTCATTTATATGCTGTTGAATGTTTAATAATCGCACTATTTGTGTGTGAGCAATGCCAGACAGACCCTTCTCTAAATTTCTGTATTATAATTATTATTATTATTATTATTATTATTATTAAATACACATCTCAGTAGGATAAGAAAATACACAATTTAAAACTTTTCTTTTAATGGTATTTTTACAGGAAAACATGACAAAAATACTGAAGAAGAAAATTATTTTTTGCAGTGTGACATGAAGGCTTTGGCTTTCCGAATCTCAGGCTTTTGTTCCTGGTTCGTCATGGTGATTAGCATGAATTTACGCTAATTAACCTGAACAGCAGAGTTGAGGCTTGAGTGCTTCTGTGCAAATGAACAAGTGCTGTGTTAGTGCACACACACACCCACAAGTCCCTTATGATTAGGAGTCCGATAGCAGACAAAAGCTTCTTGAGATGCAAATGTATGTGGGCGTGGGCCGCAACCTTTGGTCTGAGGAACTGCACATGTGAACATGTGATTGAAGTTGAGGTTGTTTGTGCACGTTTTTGGTGTCTGTGTGCATGTACAGTAAAAGAGACAGAGAGAGAGAAATGTGTGTGGGAGTGTGAGGGGGTTGTGTGTTTACATGTTCACATATTAATAAAGATCTTTAAAAGCCTGGGGTGATATCTGTCCCCCTGCGCCTCGACTAAATGGTTATAAATGGTGCAATACTTCATCATGTATTAATAACTGGGCCTGCAGCTGTAAACCTGCAGGACAGATGGCCTCAATAACTCAATATCTCTGATGCTCAAGTCATTCTCACAAACTCACAAAATCATTAGCTCAAAACTTTTTGTCCCCCTTTCTTAAAAGTCCATGTAGATCGACGTGTATGAAACACACGTACATTAAACACACAGACCAAAGCACAACACATAAAGTGAGGTCAAAGTCAGATGCTTTCTTCTGTATAAGTGGGTTATGCCAGATATGCATGGATGAATCATTTGCAATAAGATCAATAACATGCATTATTGAACAATTAGCAAATAGATAAAGAAAATAGATTTTCATAAAGATGCATATATAAGTAAAAATGCAAAAAAAAAAAAAGTGTGCAGGAAAATTGCTCTTTAAGATGCATGAAAAGTGGCATGGACCATGGAGACTTTTACACATTTATTATTAATAAGAAACTGTTAAATTACAATGTCAAAGTTGAGTCTTACCTGTATGCTGTCAAAAGAGGCTTTATTCGTCACATCGTAGAGCAGCAAAAGAGCTGAAAAAAGACACAACAGTCACATGAAGTCTGAAAAACAACAACTCAGACACTTGGTGTCTCTAAAGTCCGTTTGCACTCTGCACAATCTTTATTTACTAGAAGACAAAGGAGTTTGAAAGTTTCTAACAGAGGTGCATGACTTAGGCCTCACATGCATGTCATTTTAAGCTGACTGGTGCTTTCAGTGTGTGATGTGTTTATGGATTCAGTCCTTTATTTGGGGTTTGAAGGAGACGGGTCCGTGAAGGGCAAACATTAAAGGATAATTACTATCTCTGGTTCGAGGGAAGCAGCACAGACGGAGGAACAAACAGTGTCTGGCTGTGCAGTCTGTTACACACACACACACACACACACAGTAGCACGCCGTTATCCAGAATGGAGAAGGTCTGAATGGAAATTTATCAGCTCGTAACAGTGACAGTTTGCCTGCAAGGCGCTTTTAATTCTTCATTTTATTTGCAAGAAAATGGGTTGAAGTCTTTCAAACAGAATGCTTCATGCAGCGTTTGCTGAAGTCCATCCGAGGCCCGTGTTGAGTGACAGGAGCCGAGCCGCGGGAAGAATGATAGGAAATGACAGCAGCGCGTCGGGGTCCAGTACAATCACTACAGCGCGCCAGTGCGTCTGAACCCAACGAGACAGCGATTCAGCTGTGCAGACGGAAATAATTGACAGGTTGTTCGCGAGCATCTCAAAAGCCAGGTGTTCTACATTTACAATGTCTGAACAAATATACGTAGGGGGAATTTCAACAGAGCAGAAGCACAAACCGCTGTAACCTTGAAACAATTTACTGCTGATTGTAGAAGCTGACAGGTTAACTCTAAAAGATTTTCAGGGCACCTATTATCACAACTTAGGTTAAGCATGCAAATTTATTGATTTAATTAAACCTGTTGAATGTCTTTTTAAAGATGACAGATTATTATGGAAGCTTGTTTCCGCCACTGAAAAAAATAAAATAAAAAATAAAAAGGTAATTGTGACTTTTTATCTCACAATTCTGACTTTTTTTCTCAGCACTGTGATATAAACTTGAACTGCAAGTTATAAAGTCAGATTTGTTTGATAAATTCACAATTGCGAGAAATAAAGTTAGAATTGTGAGATATAATCGCAACTGCATGTTATAAAGTCAGAACTGCGAGATATAAACTCACAATTCTGACTTTTTTCTTAGAATTGCAAGATATAAATTCACAATTCTAAATTTTTTAACAATTGCGAGTTATAAAGTCAGAACTGCAAGATATAAAGAGTTATACAGTCAGAATTGCGTGATATAAAGTCGCAATTCAGACTTTTTTCTCAGAATTGCGAGTTTATATGTTGCAATTCTGACTTTTTTCTCAGAATTCTGAGTTTATATGTTGCAATTCTGACTTTTTTTCCTCAGAATTGCGAGTTTGTTGCAATTCTGACTTTTTTCTCAGAATTGCGAGTTTATGTTGCAATTCTGACTTTTTTCTCAGAATTACGAGTTTGTTGCAATTCTGACTTTTTTTCTCAGAATTGCGAGTTTATGTTGCAATTCTGACTTTTTTCTCAGAATTGCGAGTTTATATGTTGCAATTCTGACTTTTTTTCTCAGAATTGCGAGTTTATGTTGCAATTCTGACTTTTTTCTCAGAATTACGAGTTTGTTGCAATTCTGACTTTTTTCTCAGAATTGCGAGTTTATGTTGCAATTCTGACTTTTTTCTCAGAATTGCGAGTTTATATGTTGCAATTCTGACTTTTTTTCTCAGAATTGCGAGTTTATGTTGCAATTCTGACTTTTTTCTCAGAATTGCGAGTTTATGTTGCAATTCTGACTTTTTTTCTCAGAATTGCGAGTTTATGTTGCAATTCTGACTTTTTTCTCAGAATTACGAGTTTGTTGCAATTCTGACTTTTTTCTCAGAATTGCGAGTTTATGTTGCAATTCTGACTTTTTTCTCAGAATTGCGAGTTTATATGTTGCAATTCTGACTTTTTTTCTCAGAATTGCGAGTTTATGTTGCAATTCTGACTTTTTTCTCAGAATTGCGAGTTTATGTTGCAATTCTGACTTTTTTTCTCAGAATTGTGAGTTTGTTGCAATTCTGACTTTTTTCTCAGAATTGCGAGTTTATATGTTGCAATTCTGACTTTTTTTCTCAGAATTGTTTATATCTTGCAAATCTGACTTTATAACATGCAATTTCGAGTTCTAAAGTTAGAATTGTGAGTTATGAAGTCAGAATTGTGATATAAACTCACAATTCTGAGAAAAAATTCAGTCTTTTTTCCTCAAATTGGACTTTATAAACTTGCAATTGTGAGTTTATATCTCGCAATTCTGAGAAAAGTCAGAATATAAACTTGCAATTGCAAAATATAATGTTAGAACTGTGAGATGTAAACTCGCAATTGTTAGAAAAAAGTCAGAAATGTGAGACAAAAAGGTCACAATTATCTTCTTTTTTATTATTATTATTATTCAGTGGCGGAAACAAGCTTCCATAGATTATTAAATCAGCTTCAAAAATTAAATGTTATAGAAGTTTAAGTTTACTGTAAAGCAAATGTACAAATTTTTTAGATTTTACAACATAATTTGGACCCTAAAATTACTATAAAATCAAAGCTATATGTGCAACCAAGTTGGGTTCCAAACTTTAAGTTGACATCACAAAAGAAATTCCACAGATTCCATGGTAACAATGTTCAAAACTGTTTTCACAGGATGGATTTGGAGTGTTTAACTTTTGATGTATAATTGTAAATCTTGACATAAAAATGTTGATCAGTACAACCACTTCATATTGTATATAAATGAAATTTGAACTGAAAACGACAAATTTGATTTGATTTTTTTTTTTTTTTTATTCATTAAGTTGTAGTAACTTAATGAAATTGTGTTGATAACTGAAAATTTGGAAGTGGATTTCTAGTTCCCAGCATGTTCCAGGGTCACCACACAATTATGTTGCTTTTTTAAAATCAACTTTAAAATGTGTGGTTGTGCTACAAATTATTAAGTTCCAACTCAATAGTACTTTGTTTGTTGGGTAACACTTTTATTTCGACAGTCAAAACATTTGTTTCTGCCATATGAACTCATATGAACTTCCTTCACTCGTCTCACGTGTCAGTCCAGGAAACAACACTTGCCAGAGAGATATTCACCCCTGCAGATTCAGACAACCTTTGAGTTTTAATTCTGCAGTGTTGATTATTCATGCCATTCATTTGTGAATATAGAGAACTTTGGAACATTTTACATAAACCCGTGAAGCAAACAGATTCACTGCATGAATTGTATTTTATTAAAGCAAGTAAACTAGGTCAGAAAAAGAATATCTGTAAAGCTAACCATTTAGCGTTACACACACCACATGTGTAATGCATATTGCACATTTTATTATATTGCATTGCCTGTGTTTTAAAGGCAGTTTTGGCCCTGTGGACTTTTTTATTTAGAAAATAAATTCTCTTAAAACACTTTGCACACTCTCACTAACTGATTAGTTTTTATTCATTTAATTAGCCTACTAACAGTGTACATACATACATAACAGGAGTATTCTGTCATTTGACATTTTCTTGACATGAACAGTGTTATTTCCAAGACATCTCATGTCTACTACAGTTCAAAAGTTTGGGGTTGATAAGATTTCTTAATGTTTTTGAAGAAGTCTCAAACTCACAAGGCTGCATTTATTTGATAAAAAGTACAATAAAAACAGTAATATACGTATTTAAAAGAACTGTTTTTTATGTGAATATATTGTAAAGTGTAATTTATTTCTGTGATCAAAGCTGAATTTTCAGCATCATTACTCCAGTCTTCAGTGTCACATGATCCTTCAGAAATCATTCTAATATGATGATTTGCTGCTCAAGAAACATTTATGATTATTATCAATGTTGAAAACAGTTGTGCTGCTTCAGATTTTTGTGGAAACTGTCATACATTTTATTTTTGAGAATTCTTTGATGAATATATTTTGTAACATTATAAATGTCTTTACCGTCACTTTTCAATTTAATTTAATGCCATTTTGCATAATTTGTTACATTGACAGCTTTAATGGAAATTACATGGCATCAAAAGAATAACAGATTTTTCTGTTTTCTTCACGCATCACACATCTCTCAGTATTTAACCTCACACTCTTCACTGATATAAATGACATACATGATATAAACATAATATCATATAAATCCTTTTCAGTAGCAATTTAATGACTCAAACGTGCCTGAAATGTCTAAAATCCTCATAGGTTTTGAAACAGCCATATTTTTGTACTGGCGAAGCTTGAATATTTTGTCACCCACTGCGTCATTAATTAAGGTGGAAATATCAAGCCCTTCATGTCTCCATGTAAGACGTCATGTCTGTTCTTCTCCTATATGTATATTCAAAAGCTGGAACAAAAGATGCTTCAAATGCATATTGGCCTGAATAAACAACAAAACTGGAGCAGGGGAACAAAGACTCCTCACAAAGTGGCTTTTCAGAGCCGAGTTAGACTGACAGTGAGTGGCACTACAATAATGACTGCAATTAACAATCATTATGTCAAAACCATTTCTGAAGCCCATTATTATCTCGCTCTCAAAACCCTGCCCAAAAATACTATCATTTATTACTGACCCAGAAAGGTGGGAGAGAAGAAAGCGGATGAGGATTGAGCCGTAACAAACTGCTCAACCAAAACTAGCCAAAAACCACAGCACCTTCAGCTCGGAAAGCCAATTAATCTTTGATATCACCTTTGCATTCGGTTATAAGGTGGTTGAAAATCAAATTAGGTAAATAAGACTGAGCGTTCAGCTAATATAAACAGCTCACTTATTCAAACGAATGAATCTCATGCATCATTGAATTCATCTGAATGGGTTTCAAAGCTCCTCTCGAGAGCACGTGTGTCCTTTTCCCTTCACATTGTGTTTGTTTTATCTGATGAATAGCAGATAATAAATATACTTTAGATCTGGTGATAGTGCAGGTAAACAGAGCTGGGGATCATCATTTCTCATTCGCACTGTATGTTTCAGGTTTCAAACTGTTCACATTCCCTCTTTAACCCTAAAGTCTAAAGAAATGATAATTTCTTATTTCTATTTTGTCTTGTTTTGGGGGTGAAATTTGACTTGAACACATGAGATACAATCTTTAACAACAATAACAACAAATAATGGAATAATGTTTGTATTAAACGGTCATACCAGGGTTAGAAACTAATGGGGCTTAATGCAATATTGGCACTAAAGTGATTAAAAAAATGCCCCCAAAATTCAAGATAGGAGTTCCTGCTTTATTACACAAGCATGTCAGCACGATTGTAAATGTGATATTGATTTTATGCAACAGTTCCATAAACGAATGTGACTTACATTTTATACACAATATTAATCAATATTGTCTGTTTTTGTTCTATTTCACCAAGAAAATGGTTTCGAAAAAAGCCACAGTGGATCTGTCGCAGTGTTTTGGTACTAAAAGGAATCATTCTTGTGAACAATTCAATGATCTATTCATGAAGTCAATCACTTGCTTTGTTTCTGAATGAATCTGTCCTCTAAAAATTATTTGAACTATTCAATTACTCGCTCATTAAGACAGTGTAATCAGCACTCAAATAATAAAAAAAAACAAACAAACATGTAAATTGCACATAACGCAGGTTATGGAAGCTTACTTCTGCCATCGTTTCTGACTTTGGATCTCACAATTCTGACTTTTTTTAATTGCAATTGCATGTTTATATCTCAGAATTGCGAGACATAAACCCACAATTGCATGTTATAAAGTCAGAATTGCGAGTTATAATGTCAGAATTGGGAGATATAAAGTTAGAATTGTGTGATATAAACTCGCAATTGCGTGATATAACTGCCAATTGTGAGGGAAAAACATTTTTTCTCAGAATTTGCGAATTTATCTCTCAGAATTCTGACTTTATAACTCGCAATCACATGTTATAAAGTCCGACTTGTGAGATACAATGTCACAATTCAGACTTTATAAGATGCAACAGAGTTTATATCATGCAATTCTGACTTTATAACTCACAATTGTGGGATAAAAAAAGTCAGAATTGTGAGATATAAATTCACAAATTCTGAGAAAAAATGTTTATCCCTCACAATTGGACATTTTAAGACGCAATTGTAAGTTTATATCTCGCAATTCTGAGAAAAAAAAAGTGAGATAATGTGAGATATAAAGTCAGAATTGTGAGATAAAAAGTCACAATTACCTTTTTTATTTTATTTATTTATTTATTTATTTATTTATTTATTTATTTATTTATTTATTTATTTATTTATTTATTTATTTATTTATTTTATTTTTTATTTTTTTTTATTTAGTGCGGAAACAAGCTTCCTAGGTTTTGCATTAATTTCTTAATCTAATTATAAAATTATTTTTTGCAATTATTTTTCTACTCTAAATTTAAACATATATTAAATAATTAAGACATTACTAACAGGTAAAGTAAACATATTGAATATATAAGCCATATAGTGCATATATTTAGTGAAATGTCCCCCTCTAGAGTTCATTTCTCTAGTGAACTAACATGCTGTGGACACTAAATGACTTGCCTGAAGTAAATGTAATGCTGCGTGAAATATTATCATCAAGCTGTTTTATTGATGTCTTTCTGCAGTTGAAACACTGGTTGAGAGATTACATGTAAACATCGCTATGAATAGATCATCTGGTCTTCTTCTGCAATTTTTCCTGTTGTGGCTTTTAGCAAACAGCTTTGCATTACAGCACACGCCCCCTTCTGGAGTGGAGCGTAGGTCGCTTGTGACCGAATGTATTCATCATCTGACTGTATGTACAGTGAAGGTTCGGGATGGATACATGTACTGTTTCACCTCTAGTGTAAATGCATTCATGCCACCTCTAAGGGGACAAATATCATCCCTTAAATTGAAGAGTCAATAAATATTGCTATATATCACAGTACTTAATGATTATGTCATGGTATTACTTCAAAGAATAGCATGCTCAACCATTATAATAAAAAGGTTGCATTTCAGAAGATAACATACAAATGATAACATACTTTAAATGCATTCATCTCCAAGATCTCATATGAAGGTGTAATTTCATCTGATCTATAGCAGGCGCTACAGTATGTTGTGGTGCAGTGCCATGTCTCTCCGTGAGCTAGATGGCACACAGGCACGGCACAGATGGGAGAGGCAGTCTGTGGGCGTCAGGAGTACAGTAGAGTGCCTCTTCTCACATTGATTCACTCAGCCTCACATGCACCCTAATAAAGCACCATACATGCAGGACAATATGAGTGCCACCATGCTTAATGTCTAAGGTGACTTCTCTGGGATGTAATTACTCTGGATCTGTATGCACACGTTTGCATGTGATATGTGACAAGCTCTAGAGGGAAAAATGTTGGCCGCAAAAAAAGTGTGCATTATTGCATCACCGTGCATCAATTTAAATGCCAATCAAACGCCAAAGCGCATGCAGCGAAACAGTGTGAATGCATCAGAACCTAATTTAAAAAGGTCACAATAGCTGCTGTTTATGATCCAATCAGTCTTGTTTGAAAGTGTAAGTACGTGGGCTGGTGTGGGTGGGTCGCACATGCTCTCAGAAAGCACCACTGAAAAATTAACAATGCACTAAAACGGTTTTGAAACTGCGGGAACGCAAAACAGCTACTCTGCCTACAGGAGCATGCATTTTGTCATTTGGTTCTGCTTTAGATGGTTGGTACTTCAAATCAACTGCATTTCACTCCAGCACTAAGTGCCTCTTTCTGTTCCAGGTTGGTTGAAACGGCAGAAACGCAAGCACAAAAGCAAGCTTACATAATTGAAATTCAGTAGTGCATCTCTCCTAATATATATATTCGGTACAATGTTTTATATATCCGAGAGATATTTATTCTGAACACGTCTTTCTGGTTTGGTGCGTTTCGAAGGATTTGTACAGAAAAGGTTCAACACCATCTTTGCAGTGAAAAGACTTCAAAGACCCTTTAAAATATGTCATGCCCTTTTACAAGGTCTTGATTTTGTTTTTGGGCTCTACCAGAATAGGTTTTCATGCTTGAATGTTCATATTCAACTCCATTGTTGTAGCAGTCTGTCAGTAATGCTCTGTTTAGTTGCTGTCTCTATGAAGCCCCTCCTTCTGAAAAGCACAATATGCTCTGATTGGTTGGCTGGAGTAGTGTGTTGTGATTGGTCAAGCACTTAGAGCGTGTTTGGGAAATGCCCCGCCCCTTATCATAACCGTGAGTTTCAACACACTACTAACTAACTCAACCAGGCCCCGCCCCTTTATTTAGCATATGCCTTGGTTGGGAATTATTTAAATGAGGAATTTTGTGATGTGTTCCTTCACGGAGGAAAACTCGAGTAAAAAAGTAACATCTTAAAACAATTGGTTTAATGTTCTTAAACCACCACCAAGAGCCAAATTTCTCTCACATTTTTCCATGTCATTAACATTATCTACTGCAGAAAAACAAAACTTTTATGTTAGGCATTTTTTCTCCCATAGAAATCCATTATAAGGTATAAAAAAAACATTTGCACTTTATGGATGATTTTATGGATAGTCCTACTGCCTATGAAAGTTGATGAACCCAGAATATAAACGCAATATTCTTAACATTTCTCCATAATGCTTTTCTATGTGGAAGAAAAGGCTTGTTTTTGGATTCTGGTGTTGTTTTGGCAGTAGATAATGTTTGTGATATGCTAGTCATATATGAGTGCTCATCAACTGGTCTGTTCTGAAAGGGTCGTGAACGGCAAGAGAAAAACAATACTGAATGCAATTGATACAATGCAGCTAACCATATAATTATGCACAGTTAGGATGGCACAATAAATATGTTTCAGAAAAACATTTCCCATATCTTTTGTTGTTAACATCAAATGGTAGTTTTAGGACAAATTCATCTGCCGTGTTTGCTGAAAAAGCCACATTAGACAGATGCGTGACCTCTTGAAAATACTCAGACTTCATCAAAAATGGATTCACGGGTAAATCACAGCTCTGCTGTTGGTTATGCATTTAAATAATGTTATTATTGCTACTCGGTTTAAAACAAAACTATAGTCTGAATCATAAAACATCCATCAATAATGTGATCACGATGCATTTATAAAATTTCTATTTTCTTCTTTATTCCTAACATCAGGTTTTGTTGCAGTTCATAGTAATATTCAGAATTCAGTTCATAATACATTTTTAGAGGTATTTTAGTTTAAATGTATGATAAAGCATTGGGTCGCCACTTAATGTCTAATGTAAAATCTAAACAAAACTAGTTGAGAACTGCATAACGTGATGGAGAAACAGAGAAAGCAAAATAGAGTGATAAATGGCTTAGACGTGCCATTTTTAGAATTCTATTAATAAAAGCACTAAATACGTCATAGCAGGAGTTTAGACAGAGACACACTGACAAACCATTTCCTACTCAGAACATGTTTGCAACTTTAACACTTTAAACAACACTTTTGGTTTCCTTTAAAAATATCGTTAAGACTCCAGATTTGGTTTATTTTTCCTCACACTATTTGCATTTAAGCAACCTCACTATTTTATTTTTATTTTTACTTTTTCTTTATTTTTTCTGTACAGAGCCTTCACAGAAAAAAATATGTTTTGTGGCCATGAATTATGAATTAATTCCTCATTTTATTAATCATGCCTCGTTTTAGTAAATATTGGCCATGAATTCAAAATTATTTCCCTCATTTTATTCATTTGTTCCCTCTTTTTTAATAAATCATGGCCACAACTTACTAATTTGACCCATTGTTTTAGTTAAAGAGGTCATTTGATGCTATTTTTAAGAGTTCATTATTTTCATTATTGGGAGTAATAGAATAGGTTAGCATTTAATGTTCAAAAAGCACATTATTTTTCACATATAGCTCCTCTATTCTTAGTCTGTCTGAAACGCTCTGATTTCTACAAAGCCCCTCCTCCCGAAAAGCTCAGAATGCTCTGATTGGCCAGCTGACCCAGTGCATTGTGATTGGCCAGACACCTTAAGCGTGTCACATGTAATGCCCCTTAATTGCGAGCTTCAGCTTCCAAGGCTTTAAGCAACTGTAAACACAGTTAATAATGTCGGATTCTGAAAATGTGGATGATCAAGTCAATTAATCGGAGCCAACTTTACAAGCACGACTTGAGCAGAACGTTTCAAAGAGGTCAGTAGTCTTTGTGTATAGCCAGTGTTGAGCTCTCCCAGGTTCAGGGAGCTGTCCTCTTTAAAATATGCTGTGCACAAGCAATCCTTTGGGTTGTACTGCTCAGGAACAGCTTTATAAATAAATCTTAACCTCTGAATCCTGATTTCATCCATTTTCGGAAGACCAAAGAAAGCGGGTTCGCTTTCACATCCAAACACACAGGGCCCTATCATACACTCGG
Source organism: Ancherythroculter nigrocauda (assembly GCA_036281575.1). NCBI lineage: Eukaryota > Metazoa > Chordata > Actinopteri > Cypriniformes > Xenocyprididae > Ancherythroculter > Ancherythroculter nigrocauda. Next base: position 44,685,015 of record VTFQ01000018.1, on the reverse strand, counting down.
TGCAATGCGACTCCAGGCGCGACGCAAGTGTTTTTTGCTAGTTTCAGCCCGACACAGTTATTTTCACGTCCTGTGCCACATTGTATAAATAGCAAATGCATTTGTGCCTATCTGTGCGCCCATGGATGTGCTGGTCTGAAAACCAGGTTGTGTTCAGGCGCATTGTTGGCGTGTTGCTATTTTGAGGCAAATGAAAACGACTGTGCCATTGACTAAACCTGGTCTAAAGTTAATGCCGCAATATTTTTATTTTTTATTTATTTATTTATTTATTTTTTTATAGTAATATGCACCTATAGGCAGGTGCACAACATGTGTACACTCTGCTTGTTACACACACAAGGATACGCAGCAGCACACAAACATATTCAAATCTTAAAAATAAAAGGATTCCTCTCTGGAGAAGCATTCAGTCTTTCCGCTTGCAAATTCCGCCATGTAAATAGCGAATCCGCCATGGCGTGAGCGCAACTGGCTTTTAAAGGGAATGGGAGATGAGACTCTTCATTGCACGTTACACCCAAAACATACCTGTTACTCATTAAGAGAATAGGGACAACCCTTTTGGACCATGCACCTGGTGCACCGACCATTTTTTCCATCGTTAAACTACCAAAAGTGGATTTGGTGTAAGTGTACTCCCGCCATGCGCTTCAGACCATGTGCTTAGATTGTTAAAATAGGGCACAAAGCATCTCTGTGACATGATGACAACACTACAATTCACTGAAGCCTCGTCTTCTTTCTTGGCATATGCCTTTGGGTGGCATTATGCTAATATTTCACACTGTGACATAGATGTTTGCGGAAGTAATATCTGGACTTGGATCGAGGCGTTTTATGCAAATCTGAATTCTCTGATAGTTTGAATAAATCCTTTTGTGGGACACTATGAGCTTTGTAACTTTGCAGATCATACACATGCACAAACAGATGCATTAATTCGTGGCCACGATTTAATTTTAGTTAATTAAATCAAAATGAAGAGGAAAAATTAGTACAATGTGAACATGGTTTACTAAAACAAGGGAACAAATTAAAGGGTTAGTTCACCCAAAAATGAAAATTTGGTCATTAAGTACTCACCCTCATGTCGTTCCAAACCCCTAAGACCTTCATTCATCTTCAGAACACAAATTAAGATATTTTTGATGAAATGCGATGGCTCAGTGAGGCCTGCATTGAGAGCAAAGCCACTAAACCTCTCAAGGTCCATAAAGGTACTAAAAACATATTTAAAACAGTTCAGTGGTTCTACCTTAATATTATAAGGCGACGAGAATACTTTTTGTGCGCCAAAAAAAACAAAACGAATTACCTAGTGATGGCCGATTTCAAAACACTGCTTTGGAGCTTTACGAATCGAATCAGTGGTTCGGAGCAAAAAAAAAAAAAAAAACTTAATTTCTTTTCGACTGGAGAAAGAAACACAAACATCTTGGATGACATGGGGTGAGTAAATTATCAGGAAATTGTAATTCTGAAGTGAATTAATATTTTAATAAGCAGTAATTAGGGGTTTATTGAGGCAGAAGTTAATAGTGACAATTGGACCATAAAACTAAAGCGTGACCATTCATGACCCCAAAACAGAGATATTTTGCAGTCATCATGCAGTACAACGCAACTCACCATGGGCGTCTCGGTAATAAGCATGCGTCACGCTCCTGAATCGCTCCTGTCCTGCCGTGTCCCAGATCTACAGAGCAAGAGGAGACACAAACTTAACCTGCTTCATTCATACATTCAATCACACATATCAGATCTGACTGTAGAAGTGGAGCAGAGAGGCAGAAGCTTAAATTAGCCTGTGTGGTAATGACGTGAGGCAGAAGACAAGAATGTCGATTTATGGCTGAGGTCAAGACCTATTACACAGTCCCTGTCCTGATAAGAGCAGCCTGTCACCACACACAGAGACCTGTCGCAGGGTCATGTTTCACGCTGATGAAATGATGTGCAGACATGAATGCTGATGAGCAGGGCAGCCTGACATTAATAAAGACCGGGAGATCATGCACACACACAGACAGATATGGTACTAAACAAAATTTATATTCTGTCATTATGTATGCATCCTCATGTCTTTTAAAATCTGTGTGACCTTCTTTTATTCAGTGGAACACAAAAGGAGAATATGCACAGTTTTTATATATATACACTACCGTTCAAAAGTTTGGGGTCAGTAAGATTTTTTTAATGTTTTAAAAGAAGTATCTTCTGCTCACCAAGCATTTATTTGATTAAAAATACAGTAATATTGTGAAATATTATTCCAATTTAAAATAGCTGTTTTCTATGTCAATATACAGTAAAGTGTAATTTATTCCTGTGATCAAAGCTGAATTTTCAGTCTTCAGTGTCACATGATCCTTCAGAAATCATTCTAATATGATGATTTGATGCTCAAGAAACATTTGATTATTATCAGTGTTAAAAACAGTTATTTACATTTTTATTTCATGATGCTATGATGAATAGAAAGTTCAAAAGAACAGCATTTGTCTGAAATCTAAATCTTTTGTAACATTAAACACTACCCTTCAAAAGTTTGGGGTCAGTAAGAATTTTTATTTTATTTTTGGGGGATAGAAATAAAATTAAATCAATACTTTTATTCATCAAGGATGAGTTAAACTGATCAAAAGAGTTAGTAAAGACAATTATAATGTTAGAAAATATTCTATTTTAAATAAATGCTGTTCTTTTGAACTTTCTATTCATCGAAGAATTAAAAAAAAAAAAATGTACACAACTGTTTTCAACATTAATTAATTACAGGAATAATTACAGGAATAAATTACACTTTACTATATATTGACATAGAAAACAGCTGTTTTAAATTGGAATAATATTTCACAATATTACCGTTTTTGTTTGTATTTTTAATCAAATAAATGCAGGCTTGGTGAGCAGAAGATACTTCTTTTAAAACATTAAAAAAAATCTTACTGACCCCAAACTTTTGAACGCTATATATTGCAAGTAAATGGGCTCCAAAAATGACGAATAAGCACTAAAAAAGCATTATATATGACTCCAAGTCATATGAAGCCATGCAATACTTTGTGTGACAAACACACTGCGATGTACTGTAAGTCATTATTCATTGAAAACTTCATTTTGTATTTTTTGCATATTTATTTTAATTTTTAATACATACTACTGTAGCTCTCAAAGAATGCTCATTTCACTGAAGAGTATAACTGCTATTTGCCATTAATCAAATTAATTAATTAAACTAATTTAATTAACTAATTAAAACTAAATCCATATATGATCCCATAATGGGAACATTTAAAAGATTCTATATATGAAGCACCTGACAGAACCCTTTAACCCTTTGATGCGCAAGCTATGAAAACCCCTTCTAATGCGCAACATGGGTCAAAAATGACCCGTATTCATTTCCTATGTAATTTCAATCATGGTTGAGTGTTTCTTTGCTGAATCTTTGAAATAAATGTATTTTATCATTCATTTATTCCAGGTATTCTTTAAATATCTTGTTTTTGATTGTCAAAAATCATTATGTTCATTTTTTCTTTCTTACTTTATTAACAAACACAGTTTTTGTATGTCTACATCAATTTTACACACATGGGTCAAAAATGACCCGTATTCATTTCCTATGTAATTTCAATCATGACTGAGTGTTTCTTCGCTGAATCTTTGAAAGAAATGTATTCTGTCATTTATTTATTCCAGGTATTCCTTAAATATCTTGTTTTTGATTTTCACAAATCATAGCTTTTGTATTCCTACATCAATTTTACACACATGGGTCAAAAATGACCCATATTAGAAACCTTTGCAAATTTTCGCAAGTAGGAACATATTTACTGCAGACAACTATTCATCCGCCACACATTTCACCTCTCAACATGGCTGCTTTTGTATATTTGATGGATGAAAGTCATATTATATTTCATAGGCTATATATTTCATAATCTTTATTTTTTTGTCATAAACCAATGCTACTGGTCACCTTTTACATCTATCAGTGTTCCTAAAAAGTAACAGTTTTGAACAAGGTTTCTGTCCAACAGTGAAAATATATAATAAGTGTATTTGAATTTGAATATTCTTGTGCTTTTGATTTTCTTTATCTAGAGCATTAGCGGCTGGTCCTCAACAGAACTGAGGTGGATGATGACATCACTGTAAAAAAAAGTTGAAAGTATACTTTGCGAACAGTCGAACACAATTTAAATGTGTATGTGCAGGTTGCACATACACAGTTACAGAAATCCGGTGGAAATTATAAAAAGTTAGAAAAATCTGTATGCTGACCCTCACATACGCATAAAACATTAAGTATACTTTGGCCTTTAGAAAGATAATGACACAAACAAAATTTCAGTCAAAAAGAAAGGAAAAATTTAAATAAGGATTTGTTTATTGAGTAATACCTGGAATAATGAATGATGAAATTAATTTATTGTAATATATCGATATAGAAAATAACTCATTCAGGTCACTTTAGACCCATGTTGTATATGTCCAAAACTGTTACTTTTCAGGAACACTGACCGATTTAAAGGGTGACCAATTGCATTGATTTATGACAAAAAATAAAAAATTATGAAATATATAGCCTAATATATTAAATATAATAAGACTTGCATCCATCAAATATACAAAAGTAGCCTTGTTAAGATGTGAAATGTGTGGCAGATGAACAGTTGTCTGCAGTAAATATGTTCCTACTTGCAAAAATTTGCAAATATTAAAGATTTCTATATGGGTCATTTTTGACCCATGTGTGTAAAATTGATGTAGAAACTGCGTTTGTTTATAAAGTAAGAAATAAAAAATAAACAATTATTTGTAGAAAATCAAAAACAAGATATTTAATGAATACCTGGAATAAATAAATGACAGAATACATTTCTTTCAAAGATTCAGCGAAGAAACACTCAGTCATGATTAAAATTACATAGGAAATGAATACGGGTCATTTTTGACCCATGTGTGTAAAATTGATGTAGACATACAAAAACTGTGTTTGTTAATAAAGTAAAAAAGAAAAAATGAACATAATGATTTTTGACAATCAAAAACAAGATATTTAAGGAATACCTGGAATAAATGAATGATGAAATACATTTCTTTTATAGGTTTAGCAAAGAAACACTCAACCATGATTGAAATTACATAGGAAATGAATACGGGTCATTTTTGACCCATGTTGCGCATTAGAAGGGTAGTGATACAAAAATAATTTTTATTCAAAAAGTAAGGGAAAAAAATTAAAATGAGGATTTGTGATGATCAAAAAGAAGTTAATTGAGGAATACCTGGAATACTGAATGATGAAATTAATTTCTTGCAAAGATATAGAAAATAAAAACTCAGCCGGGTCATTTTTGACCCATGTTGCGCATCAAAGGGTTAAGATTCTTTCTTCTAAGAATGACTTTTGCAAGAAATCTCATTCTAATTCTGATTTAAGAAGTTCTATATATTTTTGGGTGAACTATTGCTTTAAAAATGAGATTCTTGAACAGCGCCACCACAGTTGCCCCAGTAATGAGGCTCAGACTTGATGTGTGAAAACACAGATTCACAGTGAAAGAGTGGAAGAATTATTCTGCTTATTTTGAGAAGTTTGCCCAATTTGACCTGACAGTGAGCACTGCAGTGTTTTTTAATATCACTCACTCACACACTCACACACTTGCATATGTGGTTCACAGGGACTCTCCATAGGTGTAATAGGTGTTTTTATACTGTATATTCTATCCCCCTACACTACTCCTACCCCTAAACATACCCCTCACAGAAAACTGTCTGCATTTTTTTAATTAAAAAAAACACAGTTTAGTATGATTTTAAGCCATTTGGTTTACAAGGACACAGGAATTGTCCTCATAAACCATGTTTACGTTGCAATACCCATGTCATTATACGCATTTGTGTCCTCATAAACCATGTATACAAGAACACACACACACACACTGACCTACTGACCGCTCACGGTCCACAATAATTACACTAACAACCATAAAATCCATCCATCTACTGTAACAGTATTCTCTGATAAGAGTGTGGTTCTTCAGCTGTCTGTCTGGTTAAATAAACACGCAGTCAAGTCTCTGTGTATCTTTCACTAGTGCGAGCCGTGCGGCTAATGGAGCGTTAAAGATTAATGACAGCCTCGTTAAACTCTCATTAGAGCTGATCCTCAAGATGCGCATTCATTGTTTGCTTAGTCAATATTAGCCAGAAGGAGCAAAGCAACATCCAAATGTATCACCTCAGTATTTAAAACTGCAAAGATATAATTGGAGTTGCTTTGAAATGAGATAATTAAATCACCTAATTACTCAAGGGATTATTGTGAGAAAATAAGTGCCAACAGATGGTATCAAACCTAAAAGCTTGTTACATTGAAATTAACTGATGAATTTATTACAAAAAGTAAAAATGGTACGTATATTAGATATTACATTTACACTGCAATAAAAAAAAATAAAAAAAAATCGTATTCATTATTTTTGTTTTGTTTTCCAGTAAAAATATTTACTTGAGAAGCAAAATGACTAAAGATATTAAGTCTTGAGGGAGTTTTTGCTTAAAACAAGAACAAATATCTGCCAATGAGCTCAGAATAAATTAGGGGTGTAACGGTACACGTATTTGTACCGAACCGTTTCGGTACAGGGCTTTCGGTACGGTGCACGTGTGTACCGAAGCATTACATTGCAACCAATATTCACCACCAATAACCGCAATAAGCTCTGTGTTTTGTTACTTTCGATAAGAAACAAAGTGTCATCCTTCAAATTCTGTCCACGAAATCATAAAGTTTAAACAGAAAATGCCATTTTGACGTGCTTTGATGTGGGGTGACAGATCACTGTACAGGCGCCTCAGTTCAACCGGCAGCGCGAGCGCGGAGCGCAAGTGAATGTGTTCATCTCTTCCTCCTTAATACTAGTTACAGAATAAACATGAAAGAACATCTGAAGGTATGTTGCAAGATTCAGTACAACTTACTGAAATGGTCATATCTCATGTAATCGCTCATTCAGTGTTTCAACGGTGGAAAGACATCAATGAAAGCGTCCGTATTCAACAATATGTCATGATGCATTTACCTCAGAAAAGCCATTCAGTGTTCACAGCTTGTTAGTTCGCTAGAGAAATGAACTCTTTCGCTTAATATATGCACTGTATTAGCCAATATATTCATTATTTTACTTAATCTTTTAGTGATATCCTGATTAGGCTATTTAATGTATGTTTAAATAAATCTGATGTTAAAATAACAGCCACTGTGTAGAAATGATTATATTTCAACAACGAATTGGAGTAAAAACATTTAGAAGTTAATGCAAAAACTGCCTTAGGTGCAGCTTACAGGTTTGCATACAATTTGTTATTTGAGTGTTGATTATTTTATCTAAAAATAAAAAGCAATTGAATTTAGGCTAATAGTTTGGGCTTCTTTCAAGTTAGGGCTCCCTACATAGTTTATAGCATTAGCAGAGATAATTTTTTTTATCCTTAAACTTTTAGTTTTAATTTAATTTAATATATTTAAAGACAAAAACACAATTTGTTCAGTAAACCTCTGTTTAATAATAAAAAAAAGCAATTTTATGTTTAGTTTTCTCTCCACCTGCTGTACCGAAAACTGTACCGAACCGTGACTTCAAAACCGAGGTACATACCGAACCGTGAGTTTTGTGTACCGTTACACCCCTATTTGTTTTGCCTCTGAATTAAGCTTATTTTTCTGACCCCACTGGCAGATATTTATATTTGCTTTAAGCACTCCATTTTGCCATTTTTCAGAAAACAAGCACTTTTTCTTCTCAAGTAATTTCCCCTTGATTTAAGAATGTTCAGATATGTATACTGGAAAACAAGACATGTAAACCTTGTAGAAAAGGCTGGCTTAGATCAGCAAGAGTTCTGTTCTGGTCTATGCTGGTTTAACACTTTTCAAAAACATTATATTATTATATATTGCAAGTAAATGGGCTCCAAAAATAACGAATAAGCACTAAAAAAGCATTATAAATGACTCCAAGTCATATGAAGCCATGCAATACTTTGTGTGACAAACACACTGCGATGTACTGTAAGTCATTATTCATTGAAAATTTCATTTTGTATTTTTTGCATATTTATTTTAATTTTTAATACATACTACTGTAGCTCTCAAAGAATGCTCTTATTTCACTGAAGAGTGTAACTGATATTTGCCATTAATCAAATAAATTAAACTAATTTAATTAACTAATTAAAACTAAATCCATATATGACCCCATAATGGGAACATTTAAAAGATTCTATATATGAAGCACCTGACAGAACCCTTTAAGATTCTATAACATTTTCTTCTAAGAATGACTTTTGCAAGAAATCTCATTCTGATTCTGATTCTGAACACAGATAGTAAAGCTGTTAACTGGCATCTTGAGAAATCATTAAAAGTTGCATGCAAGAAATGACGCTCACCTGTAGTTTGACCCTCACACTGTCAATGTTCAGCACCTTATTCTGCAATAAAAGAGAAAAGAAAGAAAAGATCAGTCTTGCAAGTCATGGATTTGAACTGCTCCCTGCAGATGTCCCGTTATCGTTTAACTGTGGGTCACTGAGCAGAAGTGATTTGGCTTGCCTGGAAAGCAGCACAGATCCATCACACTCTGAAGGTGAGTTGTCAGCAGAGAGAGCGGCAGCTTTGACTTTCAACTTTTATCAAATCTCCAGAGATGCTAATGCCACATGTTCTGCACAGCTCTGTTCGGCTTCTTTACGGTTACACTTTATTTCGATGGTCCACTTTAGACATTCTACACTCTAAAAAATGCTGGGTTAAAAACAACCCAAGTTGGGTTGAAAATGGACAAACCCAGCAATTGGGTTGTTTTAACCCAGTGGTAGGGTTAAATGTTTGCCCAACCTGCTGGGTAGTTTTATTTAACTCAACTGTTGTATAAAAATTACTGTATTTCTTGCTTAAAATGAACCCAAAATATGCTGGAAATTAACATTTATTAATATGTTTAATAAATGAGCATTTATTAATTAGATAATGAATAATAAACAATAAACATTTATTAAATTGCTTATTAATAAATGTACACCTTTTGATTATTATTGTTGCCTCTAGTAATTATGTGTCTGATTTTTAATTTCTCACCTATTTTGGATTCATTTTAAGCCAGCCATATAGCCATTTTTAATCAGTAGTTGGGTTAAATAAAACTACCCAGCAGGTTGGGCAAACATTTAACCCAACCACTGGGTTAAAACAACCCAATTGCTGGGTTTGTCCATTTTCAACCCAACTTGGGTTGTTTTTAACCCAGCATTTTTTAGAGTGTACTAACTAACTTTGCAACTACATGTCAACTAACTCTCAGAATATCAGTAGACAGATAGTTTAGGGTTAGTAGAATAAGTGTATGTACTTGTGATGTAATGTAATGTCAAACTTTTATGTTAGATGCAATTAATCGTGATTAAATGATTTGACAGCACTAATATATCAAATCACATTGACACATATATGGGTCAATGACGTAAAGATTTTGAAGTGTCTAAAAGGTAATTCGGTTTAACCGTCTGAAGGCCAATACAGCCATTTCATTTGTGATTAAAATAATTAAAATGTAATAAATGTATATATTTTTTATTCTGGCATGATTTTATAACATCATATATCAACATAGTGTGAAATGGTATTAAAATTATGTGTAGAAGTCATTCCCCCAGTTTCACAGACAAGGCTTAAGCTAGTCCTAGACTAAATGCATGTTTGAGCTGTTTTAACTGATAGCAACTTTACATATCTTGAAATGAGTCAGTGCCATTGTTTTGTCTCAAGATGCACCCCAGTAATGTTTTCTTTCTAGTGAATGTTTATAAAAGTACTTACACGCCCGAATTGAACTAATCAGGCTAAGCCCTGTTGAGTAACCAATTTAAGAGACCATTCTGGATCAAGTCATGTGGTCAATATCATGTGACAGGATGTGACATCATTCAGACACCTGCAAAGGACCACATGGTCATGAAGCAAAGTAACTAACTCTCTTTTAACTATATGAATAATTTATGTTTTCACTTGATCATACGCATGTCCCGAAACATCAGGTCATTCGGTGCAACCGCTATAAAACATGGAAAATGATGTAATATTTAAAAAACTTGGACTAAATATAAAATATTTGATTGTTCTTTTGCTAGCTAGCTAGATATCAGCCTGTTAGCACTGTTTGAAAATATCGTCATTCGGTATAAAAAGTGTCATGTTTTTGGTTAAACCAAAAACATCTTTTTTGGTGACAAATTTTGTCCATCTTGTAAAAAAATCAGTGTTAATTTATTATAAAAACCACAATCTCACTGTTAACACTTAATAAAACTTCAAAATTAATTATATCTATATCTCGCTCTCTCTCTCATATATATATATATATATATATATATATATATATATATATATATATATATATATATATATATATATATATATAAGATTTATATTATAAATATAAGATTTATATTTCAGTCTCTTGAACTATTTCTATTCGGTTTCTATTCACTATTTCTGTTCTTTTGAACTGTCTATTCATCAAAGAATCCTGGAAAATAAAATATATCATGGTTCCCACAAAAGTATGAAGCAGCACAACTGTTTTCAACACTGATAATAATCATAAATGTTTCTTGAGCAGCAAATCATCATATTAGAATGATTTCTGAAGGATCATGTGACACTGAAGACTGGAGTAATGATGCTGAAAATTCAGCTTTGATCACAGAAATAAATTACATTTTACAATATATTGATATAGAAAACAGCTATTTTAAATTGTAATAATATTTCACAATTTCTACTGTATTTTTGATCAAATAATTAGTCTTGATAAGCAAAAGAGACGTTAAATGGTGTGTGTATTTATATATACTATACTTAATAGCACATATTATAGATAGATACATACTGATGCTCTGCTGTACCCAATTACAGTTAGTGTTCATTTAAAACTGTTATTGCTTATGTTGCATATAGGATTTCAAGTGTCATATATAGCTAATTTAAAATCTAAATTTAAAGCTTAGCAACAACAACAGGATGACGGCGTTTTGGAGATTAACAATGACAGAGACGTTTACATCCCACGCTTGCTTTCTGGGTGTGCAAAATGAATATGAAGTAACAGTAAAATGTACTAAATATTTTGTACTACTTTCCTTTAAAATGAGTTTTTCACTCAGTTCACAGAGTTTGTTCTCAGTGCAAAAAACCCTACTGAATGATAATGAAATTTGGCTTTGATTATTTTAACACTTTGTCAGTTTTTTGCAGCTTTGATGATAATTAATAGAAAACTTTGAATTTCATTAAAGCATCTTGTATTACATTCAGTGTTGAAAAACCTGTGGAAAATTGGCACCATAATGGGTGATTTCCTCTTGTCATGCATTAATTGCGAAAGGGTCTGTTTATAGGCCTCCTGGGAGCTGATCTTAATCTAAGCAGATATAGAGTTGATCCACACATTCTAATGAGTGTGAATACTATATGCTCTCATTACACCATCACTGTCACACCTAATGATGAGTGAGAAAATGAGCACCACATTTAAACACACACACAAACAAACAAACAAACACATCAACAGTCCTTTGTTGTCAGCAGTTTGCTGACATGTTGAGATCAGGACTAATAAAGTCATGGCCAGTCTGTTTTATTTATCTTTCATATCTACTGTATCTTCTTTTGTTGCAGCCGGTGACGACCACAGTTGTTTTCTGCTTGAGTAGTGCTAAAAACAACAGCAAACAACTGCACTGTCATCTTCAGTGCCAAGGACAAACTCCTGGCATGTCTTGACATCAGACTGCCATTGTCACACTGCTGAAGCACACACTAAATTGGAAGGTGTGACACTTTCCTAAAAAAGCTCCTTCTCTGCTAAAACAGCAGGACCTCAGGACGTGGGTCAGTACAGCTGTCATTGCATTAGAATATGATGGTGGCCATGCATTATAATAAACCTGCTGTCACAATGAGCTGGTCGAGCAGCAGAAACTCACATGGCACGCCAAGAAAGTTTAATTCGGCAACAAAGCAAAACTACAATAGCAACATGAGGGAAGCAAGAGGCCACACATTACAGTGATTTTACCATGGTAAAGTGCTTAAAAAACAGTGATAAGAGCAATGATGCACAATTATTATATGTGATTAATCATGATTAAATAATTTGACAGTATTATAATATATATAATTAATTAATGCTGCCAAATCGATTAATCACGGTTAATATAAAAATGTATTAATATAATATCATATCATAATTCAGTTTTGGCCTTATGTAATAAAAAAAAAAAATAATAATAATATATATATATATATATATATATATATATATATATATATGGCCAGAATTTATTATATTATATCATATGTTATTAAAATCATTTGACAGTAATATATGACTATATAATAAAGTAATGCTGTCAAATTCATATATATCATAACATATAAAATCATATAATTAAATTCTGGCTATATGTAATTTTAAAATTCTGGCTAATATAATAAAATGACAATACTTTTTATGTTATGGCCAAAAAAACAACAACATATATGGCCAGGATTTTTTATATTATATTACTGTCTAATGATTTAATCATGATTAATCACATATAATATATGACTAATACATATAATAAATGAATGCAGTCAAATTAATAATATAATATAATATAATATAATATAATATAATATAATATAATAATTCTGGCCATATGTAATTTTAAAATTCTGGCTAATATGATAAAATGACAATTCTTTTTATGTTATGGCCAAAAAAAATTATATATGGCCAGAATTTATTATATTATATGCGATTAATCATGATTATATCATTGGACAGTAATATATAATTAATATATATAATCAATTAATGCTGTCAAATCAATTAATCACGATTAATCACATCTAACATATATACACACACATTTATGTTAGATGTGATTACATCATTTGACAGTAATATATGACTAATATTATATATTGTATATAATACATGCCTACATAATGACAGACACTGATTAATTAACAAAATCATTTGTGCAATAGCCTCAAACCTGGATCAACCAATTAGAATGTAGAGTCAGAAACTCGTTATTTATAATTTATGGCAGTCCTTGTTTGACTTTATGTGAAAATAGACTGATGTGGTTCACTATAGCTTTAGTGAAGATGCAGGTAACATTGGGTGAATTCATTGAAGGTGCCGATACTTCCAGCTCAAGGTGTGTCTTGTTAAAATGGCCGGATAAGGAAGAGGTCCCAAGGCTCTTGTTAGTTTGGGTCATAAATAGGGGGGACAGTGGAGACATCACATGACTCATGGCGAACACCTACACTTCTTCTCTTCTGACTCTGAGAGCCCAGCAAATTACGGTGAGAGGAGCAGCTTATGTAAGGCGCGATTCTGAATTCACTTTGTCATCACATTTGTGCAGGGACACAGCCAAAGCCTTCAAGACAAACACTTGTGAAAACGAGCAGTTTTTAGACTTGAAGTGTGATTAAACCGGTGATGGGAAACCAGACCTACATTATAAACAGTCTCCAGAGAAACTCTGCAACACAACGAGGAGCTGATTTAATTTCCGCTCATTTTAAATCAAGCACATGAGTGGATTTTGAATATGCATCAGCATTATTATTAGACCCAAAGCAAAGCACAAGTAGCGTATGCTTTTACAGGCATCTGTGCACTTTGCATTAGGAAAGACTAACCGAATTAACCTAATTCAATCACAGATGAATGCTTTGTTTTGTGGTCGGTTGCTTCTGTCAGTCAGTGTCTGTAGGGAAAGGTTTAGTTTGTTGTGTTCAGGACTTTCAGCTCAGCAGGTGACGCTACATTCAATACTGACAACTACATCAGCTGTCATTGTAAGGCTCATTTTTTTAATGACAGTTTTGCCTCTCTCTATCACCATACAGGTTGATTGACTGGTGAAATGAGAGCTGTTATAACATCAAACTGTGAAAGTGAGCAGGGGATGATGCACTACACTGATGGATTGATATTAGCTTTTTACTTTTGGAGTCTATTATACTTGTATTATTTACTTTTGGTATTGTTTGCATTGTTTTTCAGATTTACCCAACATGAAGAGCACACGAAAAGAAAAGAAACTATGGGTGGTCTCTTTAATGTCAGTCACAGTCATTTCCTGTAAGTGGGCGGTTCTTGGAATAAACTGGAAAGTGGACCAGACCAGTGCATTTCCCAAAAGCATCATTAGCCAACTATGGCTGCAAATTCCGGTGTTACCAACATAGTTCAGTGTTTCTTGAAAACATAGTTCCCACAAACATTCACAAACAGAATTGCAAAGTTGTGTGGCCGGAACCCACAACTGAATCAAACATCTGGAAATAAAGCAAAACAACAGATAACAAAAGAGTCTTATTTTGATATTCTTTTGTCTTGCTGTCATTTCCTGTGGTTTAGTTCCCGTTAGCCTTTGTTTCCATAACTGTTTTGTTTGTTTCCATGACGACTCATTACCTACACCTGCTCCTCATTAGCCTTGTTTGCCTATATATTTATTTATTTATTTATTTATTTATATTAGGGCTGTCAAATCGATTAAAAATTTTTATCTAATTAATTACATACTCTGTGATTAATTAATCTAAATTAATTGCATACATAATTTTTGCTGTGAAAGTATTAAATATTTAAATTCAAATGAATCAATGCAGGGTTTTCCTGGGTCAGACATGGTCATCCACACAAACAGTAAAAGTGCCCTACCCACGTGATCTGCGAGCCCGATACTGACAATAAAGTACCCGTCACTCTCGCTGTAATTCTTTCTTGCCCTCTTTGCAAAAAAAAAAAAAAAAGTGATTTTATAGCTTTGTAAGAGAAGATGCTTTTTTGCTAAACCTGAAAAGTATTAAAAAGTAGCATTTAGAAGTTATATTTACTAATAATATAATTTTCTACCATATACAATTGAATGCACCTAGCTAACAACAACTTGCTTTGTTCTGGTTTCACCTCACTCCAGTCTAAACTAACTGATTTTATAGGTAGGCCTAATTTACTACACATTGTCATTTAAATAACCTGAAAATATTGTGGATTATTAAGGCTAATTTTACTAACCACTCTTGCTAAATGGGGTAAGCACACTTATGTTCTCATTTCAGAGTTGTTTGAGTAAATGATTCATTATAGACTGTGTGGACAGATCAGTTGTTGTCATGATTCATTAAAATGAATCTGTTCAAATGAGTCATTAGGTCGCGAATCGGACAGTAGCGGACGTTGACGCGTTGCGTGCGAATCGCGACTGTTATTAGGACATCGCAAAAGATTTGTCAACACAGAAAACACTTAACCACTGGATAGGATTTTCTTTTTGTTTACTGAAAGTGTGGTTTATGTCAGCTGCACGTGCAGGGCGCCTATCAGAGAAGATGAGGTGACGTTCTTTTGAGCACTATTCACACCCAACGATTATTCGGGAAAAACATTCTCCGAATGCGCCTCGTGAAACATGGATTCGGTCTTACGAACTTTTAGCATTGTGTCAGTTGATTTAGATTATTATGTGTGAGGTAGAGAGAGTGCAAAGACAGTGCTTACTTTGAAGACAAAGAGAGCTCGCGCGCACGAGGGAGGAGCTCTGCTCGTTCTGTCCGACAACGCAGCAGTCGTCTCCCTCCTTTATTTTACAGTCGAATGGTGGCTAGAACGGCTCCAGGTTCAAAGGTCAATACGGAATGGATTAATCTGCGTTATTTTTTTTAACGCATTATATATTATATAATTTATATAACAGTTTGTTCTGGTTCTCAAATCTAATTGGCTGAGAGGTCTTTCAAGCCATGTGATACTCAACCAGTATCACCACAGGAACCATTTCACCTTTTGAATCACTCCGCTTTCAGCATTCTCACAGCGAGTGTCATGGCAGACAAGCAAACCCACCATATTTTTATAAATACTGCTGTTATTTTGTAATGGAATATAGTTTTAAGAGTTTTTCAGATGAGAATATAGTTGTTTAGACCTCAGATATGCCATTTATATGTAAACATATAGCACCTATTTGAAAATTTGTTGAGATGCTTTTGGAGATATGAGCTTCAGGCCATCAGTGAGCGATCAGAGCTCATGTACCCACAGAGAACAGCTTCATCTCAGCCAATCCTTCAGGAATTTGCCACTGGTTCTTATGTAGATAGCATTTAAACAGGAGGTATAATTTGTTTTAGGTATATCAAACGGGCAATCTTTGGTCTTATTAATCTAATACTTGTTCCAGAGCTAACAGATTTGGCTTAAGGGCTATATTAAGTTTCATAACTTTATATTTACATTGAAATTAAATCCTGTACTAACTAGAGCACTGCTTCTGTACGTTTGACTGAACCGTTTGCTTGTTTTTATTTCATATTTTACTTCTTAAACTGATATAATGGCTATTGTTGTTAATTTAAATAATATTGTTCAATAAATAATATTTTATACAAATAACATGCCGTATTTTCTGGAATTGAGAAACTGTCCAATAAGTGATTTTGACTTCAGTGAAAGTTACATTAATACGCCATAAGATGGCGGCAAAGACTGTCTTTATAAGTGAGTCAGTCAGTCGCAAAGACTTTTATATTGAAATGGACTGAAACAAGGAAACAAGGACATATTTTATACTTTAAACAACATCTTACGAGACGCAACTGACAATCGCATTGACTAGCGCTGTCATGGGAAATCCTTTTAAATGTTAAAAGGACAAAGACAAAGATATCGCTTTTCCTTAGTGGAAAAAAATGATTTTGTGATTATGAATTTTAAGATTGACCTGAAGAATATCAGATAGGTGCAGGTAATGCACTCGCTCAGGTGATCTCTCTCTCTCTCCCATAATAATCTACATATTACAATGAGTTTGAATGAAGCGACTCAATGTTCCTTCGTTACTAGCTCTAAAGTGACGTTTTAGAATTAGTAACGGAGGCTTGAGCTCAACTGTTAAACTTGAGTTTTGAATCCATGGCGGAAGGAAGTCGTTCCTCACAATAGAGGGTTTTTAAAGACAATCCATCGTTGTTTCTTATTTATTTACACACTTGTGCCGTCAAACTGCAACCTCGTGCCACGGCCGAATGGCCCAAATCACAATCATCCAAGAAATGCAGCCCAGGTCAAGTGTATCTACATCAAACTAACCCTCATATAAATGATTAATGTCACTGAATAATATTCAATAGTCCATTAGCCACAGCACAGTAAATGTTCGTCTTTTGCAGAAAGGTGATTAAATGAAGAAGGCCTTGATAATATAGTTAAATGCTCCACATATAATGATAATGGGTCTGTTAAGGGTAAAGGATTCATTTAAAGAGTGACTGAGACGGATTCACTCAGGGATAAAAAGGCGTATATAATCAGTAATGCCAAGTGACCTTACACCATAAATACATCCAACTTCAAAACTTCAGTTCGGCTGCAACCTTACATTACGTATAATCAAAATGGCTGTACACGTCATTTTTCACTCATTCTTTCAGGTCATTTAAAATATACTGAACTGACCTAAAAAAAAAAAAAAAAAAATCTAGTTGAATCTTATATAACTAACTTTTAAGTAATGGAAAAAAAATATGTTGCCATAATTTTGAGCATATTTTAAGTATAATCAAATTGGATGCACAAATAATTTCAACAATTTTTTTTCCCAATGAATTTAAATAATATTAAATAGACTTTAAAAAAAAGTTGAATTGCATATAACTTAAAAAAAAAACAAAGTAGAAATTGCTTAAATTATTTAGATTTTTGCATTTGCACATTTATAGGTATAATCAAATTTGCTGTTCAAGTCATTTCAACATTTTATTTTTTATGATTTATTTATTTATTTATTTATTTTCATCTACATTATATCAATTGCATTGACTTAAAAAAATCAAATTTAATTTCATATGTGACCCTGGACCACAAAACCAGTCATAAGTCGCACGGGTATATTTGTAGCAATAGCCAACAATACATTGTAAAATTTATTTACTAAGTAAATTTACATTATTTACTTAGCCATAAAATCATTTTTTCATCATTTTTTTGACCCATGGGTCAAAATTATCGATTTTTCTTTTATGCCAAAAATCATTAGAATATTAAGTAAAGATCATGTTCCATGAAGATATTTTGTAAATTTCCTACTGTAAATATATATAAAAAAATTATTTTTGTGAGTGCATATGCAATGCATTTCTTCATTTGGACAACTTTAAAGGTGATTTTCTCAATATTTAGATTTTTTTTTTTTTGCACCCTCAGATTCCAGATTTTCAAACAGTTTGTATCTCGGCCAAATACTGTCCTGTCCTAACAAACCATACACCAATGGAAAGCTTATTTATGTATAAATTTCAATTTCAAAAAATTACCGTTATGACTGGTTTTGTGTTCCAGGGTCACATATAATTGAAAAAAAATTTAAAAAAAAAATAGAAATTGTTTCAATTATTTTGATGAGCTAAAGTAATGGAAAAACATATGTTGCTGTAATGTTTTGCACATTTTCAGTATAATCAAACTGGCTCTACAAGTCATTTTTCCCCAGTACATTTAAATTACAACAAACTATCTTGAAAAATCAAGATGAATGTTGAATTTCGTATTACTTAAATGTGCAAAAATTGAAATAATTTAAGCAACTTTCTAAATTTGCAGTTCAAGTAATTTCAACATTTTTCCAGTTAATTTAAATTATATTAAACTGACTAAAATCTAAAATCTAGTTGAATCTCTAATTACTTTAAAAAAATGTTGAAATTGGTTAAATTATTTTGAGTTAAAGTAATGTTTTCTTTTTACAGTGTACAATGTCAGGATTTAATGATCTACTACACCTAAGGTCCGTTCACTGAATCCAGCTCAAGTACTCCTCACACACGCAGCGATCTGCAAAGATCACGCCGTCAGGATCTCATCAGCATCCGTCAGGGCAACCCTGACTCCACCCTGTACGCTCACACTGACATTATGGCCGCAGGTGGCAGAGAGCAGCTCAACACTTCCCTGGTTTAATTACCATCAGAGCACCTGGGCTTCCCAGCGGCAGGAGACACATATACACAATTTATGCAGCTCCACTTCAGCCTGTCATATATCTCAGATACACTACCCCTCGTACACACATATTTCACTGTAGCTTATATAGAGTAGTATCTAGGTGTAGGGACGTTTTCCTCATAATTTTTGCTCTCGCATGCAGAGCAGTGTTATTTTAGTATAATTTACCATGAATTTTGAATTAATTTTTTTAGTGTGTTTTTGTCATTTTTATTAGTGTTTAAAGGTTTTATTCATGTTTATTTCAGTTTTAATGGTGTCGGTTTTACTGTATCAATCTCATCCTTTAGAAGTGCATCAAAGTGGATTTGCTTTGGCAGCAGAAAACAGCGTCTTCTCGACATGAACAACACAAACCAAACTCTTCCAGTCTCAGCCACTGCTATAGTGTATAGTATAGGAGATGTTGTTTACGTTCAGCCAATGAAGAGGCAGGCATTATGCAAATTAGTTACAAACCTACATAAGGTTCAAACAGAATGACTGACGGCAGTTCAGAATCTCTATTTTCTTTATCTGCATTTTGATCTTTGAAACTTTGCAGACCTTTTACATTCACACACAGCTGTATTACACAAAGGTAATATCTGAAAAAGCATATTAGGGGCACTTTAAATTAAATAAAAAATAAGATTGATGCATTGGCAACTAGCTGAACTAAGGTTTAAAATATTTCTACAGGTAGTAACAAAAAAGTTTATGGTTTTAGTTTTAGAAACTATAATAAATATAATAACCCTGACATGCAGCTTGCCATCTCTCTCTGAAGAGCTGAGTGGGTTTAAATTGGTTTTAGGCAGTACTAGTAATGAGAAGGGAAAAAAACATGAAAAGAAAGAATAAAAAAAAAAAATGCTCAAAAGCTCCTGCGATTGTTGCATGAGAGAAAAGTGAAATTGCAACCTGAGCTTTCATTCATGAACTTTCATTCATGTTTGGCCCTTTAATTACCATTTCATTCTTTAAAGAGATCTTCAGCAGGGCAAGTAAAGCCCCTACTATTCATTTAAAACATATTTTGGGTGACTTATATTAGGGCTAGGCAATACATTTAATATTCACAATGACTTGCTGGCAATATAAAGATAAGCAACATCATTAATAATATACTGTGTAATGTGCTCTTTATTTGCCCATTAAGTTTCCATAAGAGCATGTCATTACATTAGTTTCACAACTCGTGAGCATGTGATGGCATTTTAATCATTTTAATAGCATATTTAAACTTATGAGGCAAAGACTGTGTTAGAGTTCATTGGTAAGTAAAACAGTTCTGAAGTGACTGAATGCTTCAAAGAATCGATGCAATGAACATTTTCATTTGCATCATTTTGGTAAGATTGTTTAATGTTTTTGAAATAAGTCTTTTGTGCTCAACATGACTGGATTTATTCGACCAAAATCTAATTACACTGTTGACGACCCTTAAACACTACACCTGACCTAATCTTACCCGTATCTCATAGCAGCAATAATGTTTCAATACTTTGTAGCAAATGCAAGTACATAGTAAAGACACCTAATATAAAGTGTGACCATTTTAAAGAACTGTTTTCTATTTACATATATTTTAATTTTTTCATTAAATGGAAAAGCTGACTTTTCAACAGTCTTCAGTCTTATATTTTATATCTATATTTACTTCTTGCATCATACAGTTTGAAACGATTTGACTACAATGACTGTCTGAATGAAATATGATTCCTCTGATTGACAAAAATATCACTCTTTCAGGCAAACATGTAAATATAAAAGATATATATTTAATATATTGAATATATACACTACCGTTCAAAAGTTTGGGATCGGTAAGATTTTTAATGTTTTAAAAGAAGTTGTCTACTCACCAAGGCTGCATTTATTTAATTAAAAATAAAATAAAAAATTGTGAAATATTATTACAATTTAAAATAATTGTTTTCTATTTGAATATATTTGACAAAGTAATTTATTCCTGTGATGCAAAGCTGAATTTTCAGCATCATTACTCCAGTCTTCAGTGTCACATGATCCTTCAGAAATCATTCTAATATGATGATTTGCTGCTCATGTGTACAATTGTACAAAATATTTGTGTACAATATTTTTTTTTCAGGATTATTTGATGAATAGAAAGTTCAAAAGAACAGTGTTTATCTGAAATCTAATCTTTTGTAACATTATAAATGTATTTACTATCACTTTTGATTGATTTAATGGATCCTTGCTCAATAAAAGTATTAAATTTCTTTAATTTCTTTTCAGAAAAATAAAAATAAAAATTCTTACTGACCCCAAACTTTGGAACAGTAGTGTTAATAATGTTACAAAAGCTTTGTATTTCAGATAAATGCTGTTCTTTTGAACTTTCTATTCATCAAGGAATCCTGAAAAAGAAGTATATAACTGTTTTCAACATTGATAATAATCATAAATGTTTCTTGAGCAGCAAATCAGCATATTCAAATGATTTCTGAAGGATCATGTGACACTGAAGGCTGGAGTAATGATGCTTAAAATTCAGCTTTGCATCACAGGAATAAATTACTTTGTAAAATTTATTCAAATAGAAAACAGTTATTTTAAATTGTAATAATATTTCACAATATTACTGTTATTACTGTATTTTAATTAAATAAATGTAGCCTTGGTGAGCAGACGAAACTTCATTTAAAATCATTAAAAATCTTACCGATCCCAAACTTTTGAACGGTAGTGTATATCAAAAGACTGACAATTGATGTGATTTTTTTTAGCTATTTACAACATCATTGCATGTCATTTACATCATCTGTACAAGAAAAATAGCAACAGAACAGTATGACTCATCACATCAATCTTTCACATGACTCATAGCTCAGTATGTTCATATGAGTATGAACGGGTTAAATGCTTTGTTTCAGTTTTTCATAAGACTTCAGCATGAGTGTTGCATATCCTGGTCATCTGTTGAGTAACACTCATTTGGCAGGGTCTAAACGAGACTACTGCTCTGTGTTGATCTGTGCTTCACCCAAGATGCTTCAAAGCCCAGCCTGAGAAGATAAACAGATGTCTCACTGGCCATGTAAACACGCTGCAGAGAAATACAGTTATAGGGTGAAGCTTCCAGCCACAGTTTACATTATATATATATACACACACACACACACACACACACACTCACCGGCCACTTTATTAGGTACTCCTGATAATCAGCCAATCACATGGAAGCAACTCAATGCATTTAGGCATGTAGACATGGTCGAGATGATCTGCTCAAGTTCAAACTGAGCATGAGAATGCGGAAGAAAGGTGATTTAAGTGACTTTGAATGTGGCAGGGTTGATGGTGCCAGACGGCCTGGTCTGAGTATTTCAGAAACTGCTGATCTACTGGGATTTTCACAAACAACCATCTCTAGGGTATACAGAGAATGGTCAGAAAAAGAGAAAACATGCTGTGAGCTGCAGTTCTGTGGGGGAAAATGCCTTGTTGATGCCAGAGGTCAGAGAAGAATGACCAGGCTAGTTCCAGCTGATAGAAAGGCAACAGTAACTCAAACACTCGTTACAACCGAGGTCTGCAGAAGAACATCTCTGAATGCACAACACGTCCAACCTTGAAGCAGATGAGCTCCAGCAGCAGAAGACACAGCAGTGACACTCCTGTCAGCTAAGAACAGGAAACTAAGGCTACAATGCACACGGACTCACCAAAAATAGACAATAGAAGATTGGAAAAACATTGCCCAGTCTGATGAGTGTCAATTTCTGCTGCAACATTCAGATGGTAGGGTCAGAATTTGACGTAAACAACATGAAAGCATGGATCCGTCCTGCCTTGTATCGGAGGTTCAGGTTGCTGGTGGTGAAATGGTGTGTTGGATATTCTCTTGGCACACTTTGAGCCTCTTAGTACCAAATGAACATTGGGGCGGAGCTTTAACAGTTCACGCTTCGGTTGCTCAACAACAACAAAGCTGGAGAATCTCACGCAGCCAAAATGAGGATTGTCAGTAACGGTGTTCAGCCCTACAGAGTCGACACTGATGGAGAGACTCAGGAAGAAGTTACAACTTTTAGAATGAAACTGGACGTTTCTGAATGGTTAGTGGATAAATTTGTGACCAGTCACGGAAAGTAGGGACACAAGTCGGTTCTGGTGCATTTTGAGTTATTCACAGATTCTGAAAGTGTAGTCTCCAAGCTTTCCAATGATGTGTAACACATGGAAATCTGATAATATGTGGAGAAGTTGTGGCCATTTGAAGGTAGGCACTCAAAAAAGCTCAAAGGGCAGAAAATGACCTAAAGATTTTGCAGTTCTCGCCTGTTCTCACCTGCTGGGAGTGACAAAAGGGCTCATTTACATCTCATTTAGATAAGCCATACCCCCTGTAAAGCTGCATGGTTGCATAGCAACGACAGACGCAACGGAAAAATCGGACCACATACTATTAATAATAAAGGATAATGTGCATTGTAAATGTCAGTAATTTATCTTTTTTGACATTAGAACTTTTTGAACAGGATTCTGTGATAACCGTATAGTCCTGGTTTAGACCTCAGTTAGTGGTTAGACCTGGTTTGAGTCAAAGGATTAAAAAAATCCTGTACATTAAACTCTTCAATACTTTTACTTTTGACTTATAACGCACATTTTACGGCTACGGATACTTTATACTTTTACTTACGTAGGAATTTAATCTGATACATTTACTATTACATTAGTAAATCCTTGTTAAGAATATTAAGTAGTAAGTGGCTAAAATTATTAGCGTCACATTCAATTCAAGAATAGTAAGGTTTTCATGAGCTAAGTCATTCACACCAGTCAATTCAAGCAGTTGAAGCGTTATTCAAATTAACATGCTAACATTACCATCTAAAAGCCCATTATAGTAATGGGGGTTTTTGGCAAGTGATACGATGCTAACGATTACAATTAAAACGACAGTCCTGAGCTAGCTAATAACAATAGACACATGAGATAACGTGTAGCCTACATGTTCTTAGAATGAACACAAGACGACAAACTTTGATGTTTATGGAAACTCACCGCATAAAAACAGAAAAAATCTTGTTGCCTCCAATGAAATAAGTTGTCGGGCACACTTTCTCTTTGTCGGGGTCTTCTTTGTGGATGTAACCATCTCTGAAGTTTGCACTATGCGTCTGTTTGCCTCTAAATGTCCAATAATTCGCATGTCCTGCCACTCTTTTTCCGCAGCTAAAGAATCCAGCCGTATGTTGTACTTCAAAACATTTTCGGTGTAACGGCCACGGTTCAGCTCGTCTGCGATATTCTTTGCGGTCCATCTTCATTAATTTTGATATCAGCTAGAGCCGGCCAGAGCGCTGCATAAATAAGTAGCCACGCTTCCCTTGGAGGGCGGCGGCAATAACAACAGAAACAAAAGCCGGCTATCCGATTGCATGAATACACAGACAATGACACGCCCCTACTGCGAGATAGAATCTCTGAAAAACAAGCCGATTTCAACCTCAAAATGTACGCTTTTAAATATACCAATACTGCTATCTAAAACACGGAGATGCTTCTTCATAATCTCAACTAACAGATTCTGCAAAAAAAACGAAAATCACCAATTTTGAAAAAAATAGTTTGCTCAATAGTTGTGCTGCCGACTTGTGTCCCTGGTTTCCGTGACGGGTCACATTTATGTAGTTGCTGTGGAGTTGATTCAACTAGCATGTGCCGTCATGTTCATCTTTTGTGTTGAATTGACCCTCGTTTGTGAAGCAGTCCGGCGTAAAATGAACAACACTCTACTACAACAACTCTTCCTCCTCTCTAAAGCAGCCCAACATGGCCTCACTTCCTTTGTTGCATGCTTCATGAATGGTTTAAATGTTTTTGTGCAAATGTTTTGAGAACATGATTAAAGACCAGATAACTTTGAACAAACATTACATTAATGTTACTGGAAGAATGTTTGTTCATAACTTTGCCAGAATGTTGTGAGAACGTTCCCTGTTCGCTGGGCTCATGTGTGTCTGATGAACAGGGGTTTACAGTGAGTCTAACTCTGTGTGGGAAGTGCTGTAGGTCACAGCAGCAAGTGGTGTGTGAATGGACACTCTCATAATCAACCCTAATGACCTGCTGTGTTTGGACGCTGACAGGTGCTTATTAATATTCATCACAAGCAAATGCAAAAAAACGCAAAAGCTGCTGGGTAGGGCCAGCTGTCACTCAAACTCTCAAAACCTGACAAAGCAACTTCTCATGAATATCATCGGCACTGAGCTGAGCAAATGTCTCTGCTGCATATTTCCTGATTTCCTGCTTTGTGTGCAATTAAAAAATATTCATTTAGACACTTAAAGTATTAAAGGATACAATGTGAACGTCTGAACGTACTTGCTGCTGTGCCATTTGCTTAATCGTGTGCAAAATAGTGTAATTGACCTTTTCAGCAGACCTTAACCCTCAGGGTCTGAGGATTTTTGGGGCCCTGGAGAAGTTTTGACATGCCCTGACATTTTGTGCTTTTTTCAGTTGTTCATAAACATATTAATGGAAAAGTGTCATTACACTGTATTCAGCACAAACTAGGCTACAATAATATGTGAGGAACATGTATGTACATGTTTGTGTTTTTGAAGGAATAACGTTTATGCGTGGTTATTGAAAAACAAAAAACTTAAGTCACTGAATAAGGCCAAAAAAAGTATATTAAAACTGTGTTCATAAGACTTCTAGGTATTGGAGGTTGTAGACTAGAGTTTTTGCTTCAGAATGAAAAAATTATCCTTCCTACTCCTTCATATAAAACAATAGAGAGATTTAAATTTCTAAGACACTTTTGGTCAAGAACACAGTATGCGAGGAGGCGGGAATCCTCATATAATGGGTGATTCTCACCTGAGAAGACAAAAGAATTGAATAATAATGACCTGAAATGACTTCCATATTAATGAGGCCTTTCAGTCAGGTAGGCTGTGAAAAACCCTCTGTGATCATGCTAATAACAGGATAAAGTCCACTCAGGACAAAAAAAAAACATGATTTTTGTGATCTCATGCATGCATGTATTATTGCACATGATATGAAAAATTTTGTATAGGCCTATGTTAATTACACTACCAGTCAAAGATTGAACACATTATAATGCCATTATAATGTTTTAAAAGAAGTCTCAAGTCTCTAACCAAATAATGGTTTTCTATTTTATAACTTTAAATATAATGTATTTCGTGATGCAAAGCGTCTGAACATTCCTACCTCTAGGGCATTTCATATAGGCTACTATATTTGTTAATTATAGAGCCTAAATCTTGATGTGCAGTTGACAAACTATACATCATTAAAAAGATCTAAGACTCAAGCTTCACATTTTGACTCTTAAAATCTTATATTGACCATAATTTCTTAATATGCTTAAAAGCATACACATTTGGAGAAATATTGATGGATTCATATGTTTATCAATTTTCTATACAGAAGTAATATTTATTATTCTATATTTATTGTCATCATTATGAGCGCTGGATGCTGTGTTTTTAATTCATTTGCAGCCGGAGGGCGCTCTGCCCCTTTTGTCCACAAATGCTCAGTAAAGAAGGAATATCATGTGACAATCAAGGAACTAAGAGCAGGCAAGAGATCGCTAAATATGCTATTCAAAACACTTTTGAAGACAATAATACACGATTGAGATGATGAATGCATGTATTGCCTCTGAATTTGCGTCTGAATAGCGCTGGCTCCGTGGGCGTGGCCGCATTAGCGGATACTGAGTTGAATCACAGACTTCTGACATGGCTCTCTTTTCATACAGATTACATAAACAAGAAGGTTTGTTTTCGATTTGACTTACATGTTTTAAAACCTGACATCCTAACGTTTTTTTAGACATAAGTGTAATTTTTTTGTCATTAGTATTCACTAAGTTACAGTTCATTTTCTAAGACTATCAGATTGGAGTTCGTTCAGAGGGAGAGGAGAGATCACGCATCATGTTAGTTTTCTTCTATTTTACAAAGAGCATAACATTTTGTTTTTACTCTGAGTGTACACAAATGAAAGAAGATATTCCACAGATTAAAATGGTGTATAACTCTTAATTGTATGTGCAACATTGACGGAGTATTTTGAGTCTCTTTCACACTGATAAGAAAAAAACACGGTGGTATCGCCGGCGATACCTTCAGACCTCAGAGTGTTAATGATTGATGAAATTACGTGTCTGTCTGACACTGCGCCTATAAACAAGCATGCAGCACACTGGGTATTTATATTTATTACGTTTCATGACTTAAAGCATAAGCAGGGCTCGACGATAAGCATGGTCTTATTGATGAAATCAATATTACTAACAAATATGTATATTTTGCATTGATTTTGCAATTTGCAAGCATGTATTTATGAATTAAATGGTCTTGGAGTTGCATTACAACAGTATAATTTCTAAACATTTATTGAAAAAAATAAATGCAAAAGAACATTTCTTTGACACAAATAAAAAATATTATTTAAAACTAAATATAATTAAACTACTCATTTAGAAATATTACAAAATTATTTTATAATACTATGAAAAATTATGAATGCAAGTACAAATATAACATGTTAACTGTCTTTTTGACCATATATCTGAACTTAAATGGATGTAATTCATGAATGCTTTAGAAAACAGATCTAAGGTTGGTCTTTTTGAAAGAAGCAGATTTTTGCAAAAGTGAAAGTGTAAAAAAGTTATAGAAGTTTAAGTTTGGTGGAAAGCAAATGTACTGAACTAAACTTTATTATTATATTATTATATTATTATTTAATACAAAATATATATTTCACAAAATAATTTGCACTCTAAAAAAGCTGGAAAAATCAACCAAGTTAATTTTAACCAAGTTGTGTTCCAAATTTGAAGTTGATCACACAAAATTTGAGCCCGCTAAAAGGTTTTAAAGTTTCATTTTTAATGGTAATGCAATGTCCATTTCAAAACGGTTTTCACAGAATTAATTTTTAAAACCTTTTTTTAACTTTAGTTAGTGTGTAATGTTGCTGTTTGAGCATAAACAACATCTGCAAAGTTACGACGCTCAAAGTTCAGTGTAAAGGGAGATATTTTCTTTTACAGAAATCACTTTTTAAGGACTACAAAAAACGGCTGGTAGGGACTACAACGAGCTTCTTCCCGGGAAGAAGCCAACCATAAAATTCACTAACCATAAAATTAACATAAACCCCGCCCCTGAGAACTCGCAACGAAGGGGGGGGGGCCATGTTGGGCTGCTTGAGAGAAGAGGAAGAGTTGTTGTAGTCGAGTGTTGTTGTCATGCCGTCATTTTACGCCGGACTGCTTCACAAACGAGGGTCAATTCAACACAAAAGATGAACATGACGGCACATGCTAGTGGATGAGTTGAATCAACTCCACAGCAACTACATAAATTTATCCACTAACCATTCAGAAACATCCAGTTTCATTCTAAAAGTTGTAACTTCTTCCTGAGTCTCTCCATCAGTGTCGACTCCGGTTTGAACAATGTAAGGCTGAACACCGTTACTGACAATCCTCATTTTGGCTGCGTGAGATTCTCCAGCTTTGTTGTTGTTGAGCTGTTAAAGCTCCGCCCTCTTCTGGAAAGGGGGCGGGAGCAGAAGCTCGTTTGCATTTAAAAAGACACACACAAAACTGGTGTGTTTTTGCTCACACCCAAATAGGGGCAAATTTGACAAGCTATAATAAATGATCTGTGGGGGATTTTGAGATTCACACACACATTCTGGCGAGACCAGAGACTTATATTACATCTTGTGAAAGGGGCATTATAGGTCCCCTTTTAAGTGTTTTAGCTATCGAATGAATTTATTATAAATATATAAAAAAAGTAAAAAAAAAAAAAAAAATATATATATATATATATATATATATATATATATATATATATATATATATATATATATAATAAAATAAATAATATATTAAAAAGGCATATTTTTTTGTGGTAAAGTCAGAATGAAAAAAAATGAAAAAAGGAAGAAGAATACTTAGGACACCGTCTTTGCACTTTCATTTTGACGTATCAGCTCAATCTATAACACTAGACTGTCCAGAACGCAGAGCGCTGCACTGAACCATGCAGTGATTACACTTCCTCATTAAACTCAATGGCACTAGAAGCATTTCTCGCCAACAGGACTTGTCATTAGAATTGCTCGTTAGGTTAGGTCACACCTTTGAGTAATTAATCATTCCCCTTAAAGAGGTAATTATGTGTATCAAGGTAAATATTCACTGTATTCCTCAACCAAAGGCAGGAAGAGCGAGTTACAAACACAGGCTGATAATTTACTCTCATTGCATTCGCAGGTTAATGGACTGACACACATTAAAGAGTCTGCAGTCAGTTTATTCTGCTAAGCTGAGCGTGTTTTAACTGATAGATGAAGAACACACACTTAAACACACAAACACATGCATGTTAAATGACAATCCGGCCGACTAATATTGCTGAACAAGACAACACTGAATTGATGGGCATATTTAAGAGAGCGTGGCAAAGGAAACATGGATCTTTTATTCAGACTTTCCATTTTCCAATTACCAACCTGTCTGGAGAGATGCAGCTGATGTTATCAGATAGACCTTGACATTAAAACTAGCTGTTTGAATGACTAAAGTTTGGAATGAGAGACCCTGACAGATGAATGAGAGTCCTTGACTAAAACACGTACACAGAAAACTCTCGTACTTCTGCACATACAACCACAGAAATCTGCTGAGAATCTGTGCGCTCCACTATTTAAAGGAATAAAATGGGTTATGTATTGCTTTCTTTTGTGCAATACAAAGAGGAGAATGGTGATGGCTAAGCTATGGAAGCTTGTTTAGAAATAAAAAATAGAAAAAGTGAACTGCGACTTTTATCTCACAACTGCGAGTTTATATTTCACAATTGCCAGAAATCAAGTCAGAATTTTGAGTTTTAAACTTGTTATTGCAAAAAAAAAAGTCAGAATATAAATGTGATATGTCCCAGTGTGAGAAGCTTTTGATTCGTTTCAGTTTAGATGACAGTGGTTGGGTTATTGTAATAAAAATAACCTCAGTAACTATGGTATTTTGGCGGAAACTATGGTTACCATAATTGTGGTGTATATTGATGATAGCGCTGAGACACTGACCCTTCTCTGCAGATGAATGAAGACACAGCCGACACGCAAAGAGATATTTATAATATGCAGGAAGCTTCTGATGATTGAAATCTAGTTTCATTTTTTCCCAAGTGTATTTTCAGCCCTTTTTCTCTTAAAATCACTCCATGAACAAACAATTTGATAAAGAAAGAACATTTTAAAAACAACCAGCCTACAAAACAGCAGGTTTAATAATTATTATTTTTATTTAAAAAATACAAACATTACTAGCTTTACTATTATTATTATTATTATTATTAATAGTAAGTACAGATCAGTAGTTTTACTAGTTTTAATAATGATAATAATTATTATAATTTAAACTTTTACAAAACAACAGTTTTACAAGCTTTAATAATAATAATAATAAAAATCACAAAACAGTTGTTTCACTAGCTTTATTAATAATAATAATAATAATAGTAATAATAATAATCACAAAACAGTTGTTTCACTAGCTTTATTAATAATAATAATCAATCACAAAACAGTTGTTTTACTATCTTTATTATTAATAATTAATAATAAACAATTACAACAGTTTTACTAGCTTTATATTATTATTATTATTATTATTATTAATAGTAAGTACAGATCAGTAGTTTTACTAGCTTTAATAATGATAATTATTATAATTTAAACTTTTACAAAACAACAGTTTTACAAGCTTAAATAATAATAATAATAATAAATCACAAAACAGTTGTTTTACTAGCTTTATTAATAATAATAATAATAATAATAATTAAAAACAATTACAACAGTTTTACTAGCTTTAATATTATTATTATTATTATTATTAATTAAAAAACAATTACAACAGTTGTTTTACTAGATTTAATAATAATAATATAAATAATTACAAAACAGTATAGTTTTACTAGCTGTAATGATAATTATTATTATTCTAATTTAAACTTTTACAAAACAACAGTTTTACTAGCTTTAATAATAGATAATAATAATAATAATAATCAATCACAAAACAGTTGTTTTACTAGCTTTATTAATAATAATAATAATAATAATAATTAAAAACAATTACAACAGTTATTATTATTATTACTATTATTATTATGATAGCTAGTAAAACAACTGTTGTATTATTATTATTATTATTATTAATTAATTAAAAAATTACAACAACAGTTGTTTTACTAGCTATAATAATAATAATAATAATAATATAAATAATTACAAAATAGTATAGTTTTACTATCTTTAATAATAATGATAATTATTATTATTATTCTAATTTAAACTTTTACAAAACAACAGTTTTACTAGCTTTAATAATAATAATAAAATTAAAAAACAACTACAAAACAGTAGTTTCACTAGCTTTATTATTACTACTACTACTCTAATAATAATATTAATAATTTAAAAACTATTACAAAAACAGTAGTTTTATTAGCTTTATAATAATAATAATAATATAATAATATAATAATAATAATAGCAATAATAACAAAACTGCAGTTCCACAAGCTTTAAATTCAACCTGTGCTAATATCTGTGTGAGCAGAGTCTCAGTTCTGATATCAGGCAGCGTGAAGGTGTGATCGTGTGATTTACGGCACTGCTGTGACAAAAGCAGGGTAGGTAATTGATTTAAATGTCTGAGTACACTGTCTTCAGAAGACTGTGTTCTACCTCAATCCCCAGCCCAATTAATCAACACCATCAGATGATTACGGGATCAGCCAATCACCTGTCTGTCGCACAGCACCGAGGGAGTCGCTCTCGCTTCCTTTCCCCCCTCTTTCGCCCTAAAAGCGTTTTAAATGAATGCACCGAAACAGGCTGAAACGCTGCGTTCTGATCTCCATGCATGGTGCTGAATCTCTTCTGCTGATCTTTCAGCTCAGATGATTCAAGATAGCGCTGGAGGACATTAGGGAATCGCTCAGAACAGCGCGATCTGCGGAAATCAAGAGGTTGCTGTGTTTAATGAGCTTGTTAGAACATGAAGTCTAAAGGCGTGACCCACGCCGGCTGAACTACAAAGACGCTTGCGGCATTTTCAAAAGATGCCAACATGCTGAAAGCTTCGTCGTTCTTTTGCTTTCAAAGCGGCGGCGGAGCACATGAAAGACCTTTCCATAGCACAAACTTCCAAGGCTGTCAAAACCGAATCACCTTGGTCACACTTTGACCAGTTTTCAGAAACTGCTGTGCCTCAGAATCATGGGAAGATTCCTTCTTTTGTAAGTTAAAATGAAAAGGAAATCTTTGCAGGACCCTCTTTCAGCCTTGTTCGCATCACTGTACAATGGTTCATAGTGTTACACAGAAAAATATCCAAAGAGTGCAATGCTTTTATATGCACAAGATACACGGGTAAGAGGTCTCTCGAAACAGACCACTGTATCTTAAAGTGCACAAGAGCCTTTGTGATAATATGAAACTCACATAAAACTGATACATTAAACTTGTCATTTTACTTAAGTACTACTGCTACTTAATAAATAACTTACTTGAGTACCAGTACTGAAAAATAAGAGTAAATAAGTAGTTTGCTGAAAAACTAAAAAGTTACTACATTACAAAGTACTTTAGTATTATTTTTCTATTTTTTCACAAAATGAGGTGATGTTAGCAATATGTAGTGCTAAACACTCATTTAATTTTTCTGTTTCATTCATACAGGAAGCCAGAGGGCGCCCTGGCGCAGAAAGTCAACAAGTGAGATTCATAGAAGTATTAAACTCATGACGTTCTTTATATGGATATCAGATATCGCAACAGCTGAATTAAATGCAGATAGAGATGTTTTGACTGATGAAACATGAAGACAATAAACACATGACTGCGAGGACATATCTGTGTTCTTCAAGCCATCTCGGGAATTTAATAAGAATAATGTATATCTATAACGCTAATAGACATAGCCTGTATCATAGAATTTTATAACATAGTCTATATATTTTGTGTTAAGAAGCAACATGGACACACAGAAGTTATTTCAAACATGACTAATGTGTATATATGTAGGCTATATATGATTTATGAGCAAAACATGATATTAATCTCATAAATTGTCGCTTCTGATGCTATGCTAAGCAAACATACAGTGCTATTGTAATGGAGGCCAGCTAGTAAGAGCTGTGTGAGTAAAACTCACTCCCCTGATCTCAAGAGGTGCTCAAGCAACTCACACTAGAGGCTGCGGTCTTTAGCCTCCTTGTTAGAGAGCCCGCCTCCCATGCCAGCAGACCTGGGTTTGAGTCCCGCTTAGAGCGGGTGGTTCGAACGGGGGGGCTACACTATCCCTGTTGCCAAGAGCGATTATTTTATTACTAATTTTGAAAAGTAAGTCTACATAAGATCATTTGAATGTTTTTAAGAAGGGCAAAAGCAAAGAAGGGTGAGAGGTTCGATCAAAGAAATGAGGGATTAAAACAGTATGAATAGAAAGTGCCAGTAAAAAAATAAAGTGGGGTACGGATTAACATGGTAATTTTTTTTCGTTCTACCGAAAATGTGCCGGGAACCAACTACACTATTACGTGCATCTGATTGGCAGATAAATCATGCAATCTTATTTCACTGTTGTTGCTAATGTTGAGGTTATTTCAGCTTCAAACAAAGTTTGCTTTGTACATTTAGTTTCACTGTACTGATAAAGAGGGCAAGCTTTACCATTCAAATTAACTGTGCACATATACATTTTAGACACTTACTTTGTTCTTGCTCCATCCATGCAATAACTGTGTCCTTCTATGTGCCAAGTTTTCTATTTACTTCAGCTGCTCAGTGCTCTGGTAATATCAATGGAATATGAGCACAGCTCACTTACATTCACTAAAATACTGAAATGTTGGCGATACAGATTCAAAACTTGAGCGTCAGTAATTGAAAGTCAAAGTGCGGTTTGAATGCCCCACCTGCCCAGCTGAACTGGAAGTTTTGATTGCTTCTGCACCTGAGTCAGACCTGTCTGTTATTGGCTGAAGCGTATACGGGCTGCACCGCAGTAGTTTGAAAAGTGTCAGCTCGCCCTGTTGCTCCGTCGGCATCGTTGTCAAAGTACTTTGTGTTTTTGGTGAAAAATACATACAGCGAAGATAAATATTTTATTTTTTATTCAACTCAAGTAAAAATACCACAATTTAATTATATGCAAGAAAGTAGATAAAAATTTAAAAATGTACCTTCCCTATTCTACTTACAGAAAAAAATGTAACTGGTGCTGCGTTCGTTCCGTAAGTAGAATAAGAAAGGCGTAGGATGTACAGCGTAAGCTTTTTGAAGAATATGAAAATGAGGTTTTGGCAGAAGCACTTGGAAGGCGATCATTTGTTTATATAAAGCATATACATTATATACATTTTCCAAAAATGGCCGATCGTTTCGCTAGATAAGACCCTTATTTCTCGTCTGGTATCATTTAAAGCTCTTTGAAGCTGCACTGAAACTGTAATTTTGACCTTCAACCGTTTGGAGATCATTGAAGTCCACTATAAAGGAGAAAAATCCTGGAATGTTTTCATCAAAAACACTCTAAAAACTAATTCAGGGGACCTTTAGTCATTACTTATATATATATTGTTGTGAAATAAAAAAATCAAGTTCTGAAATGCTGTTAGACTTTTTACTTGTAATTCACTGTAAAAAATTACCGTGATTTTAACAGTAAAAGACTGTAAAAATGCTGCGGTGAAAAACTGTTAATTGGTTTACAGAAAGTTTCCGTACTATATACGGTGAATAACTGTAATAGATCTAACGGTACATTTAATGTAATTTTACGGTAAAATACTTTTAAATTTTACTGGGATTTTTTTTACAGTGTACTGAAATCCAATGTTAAATATACATATTTAAAATGTAAAATTCACATGTAACTCCGTAAGTATGTTTACGGTTTGATGTCATTTTTACAGTATTGTTCTGGTAACCACAGCTGCCGGTATTTTTCCGTAGAAACAACGGGATTTTTTTTACAGTGTTGTTATTTTATTGAGCTTGGATGACACACAAATTATGCCTATTGATTCGATATACTATCATGACTTGTCATAGTTTAACATTTTCAGTTAATCAAAAATGTATTTAATTTTAAGTTCTGTTAATGTAAAATACATTCTGATGACGTGTAAATGTGTTTCATTGTTTTGTGTTGTATGAACACTTCTTTTAACTGGGCTGGGATTTATATTTCCCATCATGCTTTGCCCATGGCACTTGAAAGGGAGAGTAAATGCTAAAATTAAGTGTTATATAATGTTTTTTGCACAAGATTAATGGTAAGGGAGATTTAGCAGTAATTAGGGTTTTGTTATACTAATTTAGAAGAGTTAATGTGTTGATGTGGGTTTTTGGAGATTTACCATCATGGTGACAAGCGGTGCTTGGTAAGATCATGTTACTTAGAAATGCAGTTTTATTGTGTCCAAAAAGCATCTTCACCTTACTTAAAACAATATGTTGGATCAACTTAAATAGTTGCATTCATGTTGACAATTATTAAGTTCATGTTACTTAGAAATGTGTTTTTATTGTGGCAAAAAAACGTCTTCACCTTACTTAAAACATTATGTTGGATCAACTCAAAATATTGTTTTGAATTAATGTAATTCTCCCAATTGGCTTAAGTCAAAAATTCTAGTGGAAAACGTTAACTTTTTTTTTTGTTGAACCAATGTTTTATTTTTTAGAGTAAACCTTCATTTCTTTTCGACTGAAGAAAGAAGGACATGAACATCTTGGATGACATGGGGGTGAGTAAATTATCAGGAAATTTTATTTGAAAGTGAACTAATCCTTTAACCCAACGCAGCTTGGACAAAACAACCAAGTGAAGAGTCATTCCTTTTTCGACCCAGTGCCAAATTGACCCAATTGCATTAACAAAATTCAACAGGGCAGGAATTGATTTTATCCAAGCAGTATTGATCAGATGGTCTCAGAAAGATGGGTTGAAAAATGATCAATGTTTCCTGTACAACTATCGAGTGGAACTACAGAGCATCACAAAATAATCTATTGTCTTTGCCGACTGCAAGCAGCAGTACAGACTGGTTTAAATTCAATTGACAAATTACCAGAATTCTATGGAACAGAATGCAAGGGTCTGTACATTTTTGTTTTGTATTTTGGAACTCTTTAAAATTACATTGTCATATCAGGCGTCCTAAATCCATCGCACATGCCTTCACAATATCTTTACCCAGCTCGTAAGTCTCTGTCTGCTTCAGAGCACAAGGGTTTAAGAATGAGACGGCAGCTTTATCTTTGGCTGTGACAGGATGTCGGTTTTGAACACACTGTCTGTCTGATGGATGACACTTGTGATAGGATTATTTCAATCTGCAGAAGACAGAACCAGAAATTACACAGCATATGCGTGCGGAAGCGCTTGGGTTTGTCAGTAAAGCATGCAGTGAGGCGCACATATGCTTAAACAGATGCACAGACCTTCGACACCACAGACGCACACACGCGCTCGACTGGTTAAATGCCCGAAGCTTTGAGCAAAAGCTTCCTTTAGCGAAAACATTAAACATCCATCAGCCTCTTGCTGATGAAGTCCATTAATTCCTGCAAAATGATAAAAGAGAGCAGTCACATAACGGTCATACTGAACACAGACAGATAGAGAATGAAATACTCGCATTTGCAACGCCTGTACTGAATAGAATCTTCCTAAATGAGGACATTATACACTTTTGTCACATTGTATTTTCCCAGCTTATAATGCAAGTCAGTGATTCTGGCATAAAAAGATTTATAATTTACTTTTCCCACAATAAACTCTTAATTACTGCTCATATATACTAGTTAAGGTAGTTGTTTTAGTTGTTAAGCTTAGGTATGTGGTAGGATTAAGGGATGTAGAATAAGGTCATGCAGAATAAAGCATTAATATGTGCTAATAAACAGCCAATATCCTAGTAATACGCATGCTAATTAGCAACTAAGCAACATGCATGGATGAATTATTCACAATAAGATCAATAATATGCATTTCGCAAATAAACATGGTGAACATACTGGACTGCATAAATATAAAACAAGATAAATCATTATAAAACAGATACTCTAATTGTCAAGGTCAGAGCCTATTTCTGTTTCTTTTTGGTCTGTTAGTTAAGTTTCCACATGTTCATTTCAGTTCTATGTAATCATTTGTTGCCATGGTTACTAATTGTTTTACGCACCTGTTTTTTGTTTAGTTAGTTTTCTCCTGTGTATTTAAGCCCTCAATTTAGTTCTTCTCATTGTCCCGTAATTTCTTTATGTTTGTGAAGATGTTACATTGTTTTTTTGGATTCGTGTTGGACTTCCTTCTTTGTTTTAATTCATTAATAAAGTAAAACGGCTGATATTATATCAAAGACTTTATATATAGAAAGACGGCGCACTCGTATTATTATGAATGGTAGTAAGTGCAATGCACAATATGGTGGAATAAGTCCCGCCTTCTAAATAAGAGCCAATCACTGACTGGTAAAGTCATGATCCCAGGTGAAAAAAAGTACACTTCCAAAATGTACTTAAAGAGCTCTATTTTTGTGCACTAATTTGACTTAATATACTAAAAATTCTTCTTTAGTACTTCTTAAGATCATCTTAAGAACATCTAAGTGTACTCAACTGTGCTATTTTGAGACACCATGAAATATGAACTAAAATGTGCTTTTAATATACTATCTCTGTATTTAAAAAATATATTTGGATACCACTTGTAGTACACTATGGGTTCAAATGTACTATAAATAGTATATAAATACATTTTTTAATTGCAGAGTTTTATTTCATGGTGTCTCAAAATAGCACAGTTGAGTACACTTAAATGTTGATGATCTTAAGAAGTACTAAAGAAGAATTTTTAGTATATTAATTACAAAATTAGTGCACGAAAATAGAGCACTTTAAGTATAGAAGTGTACTTGTTTTTCACCTAGAATGTCACTGCAGCTGCCATCAGAAGCTCTGGTTCCTATAGAAACAGTCAGACGCGCATTTCCTATAGAGATGTGCACTTAGAATTGTGCATGTACATTAGATTGATCCAGCCTGAAAAATACAGTCATGATTTATGTTTATCATGATCAATGATTTATCATTGATTTGTCATGATTTGAGTATTTAGAAACAAAATTTATGAGACAGTTGTTGTCAGATTTCATTGGTAATTTCAAATATGAAATTTAATCATAAGCTTGGCGAACAGTTTTAGAGAATTTGATGTTTCCCCATTCAAAGAGATAGGAGCTGCACTTGCATGGCCAAGAGGCGTTTCAGAGATGGCCGCCGAGTGAAAGGGACTTTGATTATATATTCACCCCACCTCTTCCTTGTAATAATACTACGCTATAATAATATGCAATACTATAAAAAAAACAATGCAACTCAATTTTTCTGTATACATATTAATTTGTTAATATCCCTTTCCACAGCGACACTGCAATGAACTATTTCCCAGTGTCTCTGTATCTAGTTGTAGTTCCCTGTCTGTCCACTAGAGCTCTTCCCTTCCACTGTGTCTCTGTCCTGAACTCGATTTCCCAGAGTCCTTTTGCCCAGTTCTCATCTGGGTTGATTGCCCTCAGCTGGTTCTCATATGTATCATTTGTCTGTCTATTTAAGTTCTGTTTGTTTCTGCATTTGACATCAAGTTTGTGTATTGTGAAGTATTGTTCTTTCTGTTATTTCGGATCTCTTGTGGTTTTTGAACTTTGTCTGTCATTTGGATTTCTCTTTTGCCTTGCCCTTTGGATTATGTTTTGTGGATCCTGTTCTTACAAATAAAGCTGCACATGGATCTTCCTAAACCTAGTCTCTGAGCAGTACCCAGCCATGACATTATTGACCTTTGTTAATGTTAGTTGATAAATATGTTCATGTTCATGTTCATTAACTAATGTTAACAAATGAAACCTTATTGTAAAGTAGTACCAGTAAATTTGGGTCACTCTCTGCTAGATCTAAATAACATCCCCAAATGGTGTCTCCTATATAGCTGAATTTTAAGTATACAAGGGAGACGAAACAGCAGCTTTACAAGATGTCTACACAGGTGCTGATAAAAGACTCGTGCACAATCACTCGCACACGCCATCTGGGCCAGTCCCTTAGAGAGATCCGCTGACTAGCCCTCATTAGCTCCAATAAAGATCAACACCACTGCTATCAGACACAATACTGGGACATTCACTCACTGTCTGCTGGAAAGCCTTCAAAGTCACAGTTTTATTTCACTGACGGAAACATTATGGTAAGGGAAAACATTTCTGGCTGGTAAAAATAAATATGTAATGCAGTGTGCAAGTGCAGTTTAAAAAGTTATTAGGTACTGCTGTCTAAACTGATTTCCTCACATGTACTGCAGTGCTCCTTTCAAATGCAGCTAAAGCCGAGCCCTGCGTTTGATCCATTCTGCTTTAAAGAGAAAGCCAGGTGGCATGGCCACACACAAGCATGCCAACTAAACGCCTCCTAAAGAGCGAGCCAAGCAAAGGTCTGAATAGTGGAGCTGAAAATGAACAAACCTAGAAATAAGCAGAAAGATTAAAGGGATAGTTCACCCAAAAAATGAACATTTTTCCATGATTTACTCACCCTCAAGCCATCCTAGGTGTATATGACTATCTTCTTTTAAACAAACACAATCAGAGTTATATTAAAAAATCCTGGCTCTACCAAGCTTTATAATGGCAGTGAATATCGCTCCTGATTTTGAAGTCCAAAAAAGTGCAAAAAGAGAGAGAACATGGGATATTTAAAACTAACACAATCTCATGGCAATTCATAACCATTATAAGTTCTGGAAAAGAATTTGTATTCGTTTAGCACACATTAAACGTACAAAAGCTTGTAAGTTTGCTTAGATAAAAAACATCTGCCAAATGCATAAATACATATGTAAATATCCTTAAAGGTGCCATCGAACGTTTTTTTTACAAGATGTAATATAAGTCTAAGGTGTCCCCTGAATGTGTCTGTGAAGTTTCAGCTCAAAATACCCCATAGATTTTTTTTAATTCATTTTTTTAACTGCCTATTTTGGGGCATCATTTGAAATGCGCCGATTCAGGTTGCGGCCCCTTTAAATGCTCACGCTCTCCGCCCACGGAGCTCACGCTTGCCTTAAACAGTGCATAAACAAAGTTCACACAGCTAATATAACCCTCAAATGGATCTTTACAAGATGTTCGTCATGCATACTGCATGCATGCATCGGATCATGTGAGTATGGTATTTATTTGGATGTTTACATTTGATTCTGATTGAGTTTGATAGTGCTCCGTGGCTAAAGTTAACATTACACACTGTTGGATTTATAAGTTGTTTATAAGTTGTGTTTATGAATTATACAGACTGCAAGTGTTTAAAAATGAAAATAGTGACGGCTCTTGTCTCCGTGAATATAATAAGAAACAATGGTAACTTTAACCACATTTAACAGTACATTAGCAACATGTTAACAAAACATTTAGAAAGACAATTTAAAAATATCATGATATCATGGATCATTATTATTGCTCCATCTGCCATTTTTCACTATTGTCCTTGCTTGCTTACCTAGTCTGATGATTCAGCTGTGCACAGATCCAGACGTTAATACTGGCTGCCCTTGTGTAATGCCTTGAACATGAGCTGGCATATGCAAATATTGGGGGCATACATATTAATGATCCCGACTGTTACGTAACAGTCGGTGTTATGTTGAGATTCACCTGTTCTTCAGAGGTCTTTTAAACAAATGAGATTTATATAAGGAGGAGGAAACAATGGAGTTTGAGACTCACTGTATGTCATTTCCATGTACTGAACTCTTGTTATTCAACTATGCCAAGATAAATTCAATTTTTAATTCTAGGGCACCTTTATAGGATTAGTTCACTTTAAAATGAAAATTGCCCCAAACTTTACTCACCCTCAAGCCATCCTAGGTGTATATGACTTTGTTGTTGACAAAGACAATCGGAGAAATATAAATAAATATCCTGACGCATCCAGGCAGTAATGCGTTACCAAATTAGTATGAGCTGAAGAAAGTGTCTCCATCCACATCCATCCATCATAAACATATTCCACGTGGCTCCAGAGGGTTAATAAAGGCCTTCTGAAGCGAAGCGATGCTTGTGTGTAAAAAAAAAAAAAAAAAAAAATCCATATTAAACAAGTTATGAAGTAAAATATCAAGCTTCTGCCAAACTGCCTTCCGTATTCTTCAAAAAGCTTACGCTGTATGTCCTACGCCTTCCCTATTCAACTTCCGGAACTGACGCAACGCCAGCTGGCGGAAGCTGGATTTTTGACTTCATAACTTGTTAAATATGGATTTTTTTTTTTTTTAAACACAAAAGCATCTCTTCGCTTCAGAAGGCCTTTATTAACCCTCCGGAGCCACGAGGAATATGTTTATGATATACAAAATACATTATAATAATGTTTTTTGTTGTTGTTGTTTTGTTTTTTCTATTCAGCTGCTTTTAACCATGAACATATGCGGATCAAACTGACCCACAAACACAATCGTAATCAACATTTTGTGCTCACATTCTACAACATCAGTGTGTTGATACTCATCTGACATGCTGAACCAGCTCCAGGAGCTGCAGGACTGATAACTGAATGATTTACTGTCTAAACAACACTTTGGCAATGCTTAATGAGCATTTATAGTTTATAGCAATAATCATATTAAAAGGCCAACAGCACATTCAGCACCATCTTTAAGTAAACAGTTTTGTCATTATGGTGCAGAAATGTTAACTGAATGTTTGCTGCACTCAAGGACAATAAAAACTTTAGGGAGATACAAGACTTTAACACAGCACAACAACACTACAACAACCCAAATAAAGCCCTGGAGTGCGAATCGATGGGATGCATCAGTGAAATGCGTTACAGTTCAGCAGGGGTTTTACAGCAAGCCAGAAACTGAGTTTTTATAGTAAGGCAAGAACAACAAAATTTACTCTTCCATCTAAATTGTATTAAATGAATATGCTGTATCAAGATAATACTCCACTTATAAATATTTCACTAGAACTCGTTTTTGACATTGAGTTGATTTTGGTCTTTGTAAAAGCACTGGGGTTGGGAATTGAACCTTGCTGCCTCCACACACACACCATTTTTATTCTGTTATATGTTGCAGGAATCGGAGACTGCGGTCGGGTCAAGAATGCTGGCTTTGATTCTATTCTCAACACAGATTCAAAAGATTCTGGTTCTGACGCTTTGGGCGATTAAGCTGAAGAATTAGATCTTCGATTAAAACAACAAGAATGTGAGGCTCAGGCAATAGGGCTTTGAGTAATTGAAGCTGAGCGAGTGCAGCATAGGAATGAGATGGAGACTGAGATTAAGTAGCAGACCTACTCCATCACCTCGTGTTGGATCAATAGCAAATTTGTGTTAAAAACAAATCTACAGTGGAGAGACTGGAATCCAGTTGTCTAAGTGACAAATACACAGTCATTATGTGTTTGAGTGAGTGTGAACAAGTCAGATCACAACAGCTCCATATTCTTCAACCATAAGGAGAAAATGCTGAGGAAACAAAGATGGGGTTCTTTTCACAGAAGTAGTTTCAAGCTGTGATTTTAAGATGAAAAAGTCCTGGGCCAGAAAGTGAATTAATAAATAAAAGCTCAAATTACTTTCCAGCTGTGTCTTGAACAAGAGAATCCTTTGCCTGCTGTAGTTCATGCACAAATTAATAGAGAATCTTTCACATTCTGCCAATAATCATCACGTACACTTACATAATAACAAAAACTACCACAGTATTTTTGTAATACCAAAGTCCCTTTAAGACGAGTCATTTCACTCGGTGACCATCTCTGAAACGCCTCTCGGACATGCAAGTGCAGCTCCTATCTCTTTGAATGGGGAAACATCAAATTCCCCAAAGCTGTTCATCAAGCTTTCGATTAAATTTTATATTTGAAATCACCTGACAACAACTGTTTTGTTTAGTAACCGGAGCTTCTAACGGCAGCTGCTGTGAAACGAAGACTTTACCAAATGCCGATTGGCTCTTATTTAGAAGGCGGGACTTATTCCGCCATATTGCACGTTGCACTTTCTCCCATTCATAACAATACAAGTGCACTGTCTTTCTATATTTAAAGTCTTTGGTAATACTAAAAATGGTACATTTTGCCATTGGTACATATCCAAAACAACCATGGTTTAAGCAATGGAGGGCTTAAAGTTACAAATATCATGGTGAGACAACCGTCCTGGTACTTCAACTTCAACTACAACTTCAACTACAACTACAACTACAACTACAACTACAACTACAACTACAACTACAACTTCAACTTCAACTACAACTTCAACTACAACTTCAACTACAACTTCAACTACAACTTCAACTACAACTTCAACTACAACTTCAACTACAACTTCAACTACACTTCAACTACAACTTCAACTACAACTTCAACTACAACTTCAACTACAACTTCAACTACAACTTCAACTACAACTTCAACTACAACTTCAACTACAACTACAACTTCAACTACAACTTCAACTACAACTTCAACTACAACTTCAACTACAACTTCAACTACAACTTCAACTACAACTTCACTTCACTACAACTTCAACTACACTTCAACTACAACTTCACTACAACTTCAACTACAACTTCAACTACAACTTCAACTACAACTTCAACAACTACAACTTCAACAACTACAACTTCAACAACTACAACTTCAACAACTACAACTTCAACAACTACAACTTCAACAACTACAACTTCAACAACTACAACTTCAACTTCAACTTCAACTACAACTTCAACTACAACTTCAACTACAACTTCAACTACAACTTCAACTACAACTTCAACTACAACTTCAACTACAACTTCAACTACAACTTCAACTACAACTTCAACTACAACTTCAACTACAACTTCAACTACAACTTCAACTACAACTTCAACTACAACTTCAACTACAACTTCAACTACAACTTCAACTTCAACTTCAACTACAACTTCAACTACAACTTCAACTACTACAACTTCAACAACTACAACTTCAACTTCAACTACAACTACAACTTCAACTACAACTTCAACTACAACTTCAACTACAACTTCAACTACAACTTCAACTACAACTTCAACTACAACTTCAACTACAACTTCAACTACAACTTCAACTACAACTTCAACTACAACTTCAACTACAACTTCAACAACTACAACTTCAACAACTACAACTTCAACAACTACAACTTCAACTTCAACTACAACTTCAACTACAACTTCAACTACAACTTCAACTACAACTTCAACTACAACTTCAACTACAACTTCAACTACAACTTCAACAACTACAACTTCAACAACTTCAACTACAACTACAACTTCAACTACAACTACAACTTCAACTACAACTACAACTTCAACTACAACTTCAACTACAACTTCAACTTCAACTTCAACTTCAACTACAACTTCAACTACAACTTCAACTACAACTTCAACTACAACTTCAACTACAACTTCAACTACAACTTCAACTACAACTTCAACTACAACTTCAACTACAACTTCAACTACAACTTCAACACTTTATTAG
The DNA here is from genome assembly GCA_036281575.1 of Ancherythroculter nigrocauda. Classification (NCBI taxonomy): domain Eukaryota; kingdom Metazoa; phylum Chordata; class Actinopteri; order Cypriniformes; family Xenocyprididae; genus Ancherythroculter; species Ancherythroculter nigrocauda. Next base: position 44,640,158 of record VTFQ01000018.1, on the reverse strand, counting down.
GTCCCCGAGGGGCAATTGTTTTGCAGACAGTGGCAACAAACAAAGAAATACATGCATCCACCCAGTCGACAACAGGACAATGCAATAAAAACATAGGGATAAAAATTAAACAGTAGTTAAGTTAAGTTTAAAAGTTTAAAAGTAACTGTTTCTTCATTAAATGTTAAAAGTTTCTTTATTATGGTATCATAATGAAGAAAATCTTGAATGCAATGTAAGTCACTTTCAATATAAGTGCATATCTCATTAAAAAGGATTGTGTGTCAAGTTCATTAAATGTCTTAAATTATCAAATAATTTCACTTTTTAATGACAAGGCAAGATTCGCTCAGGTTATAAAACGTCATGTGGTGTGACTCCTCAAAAATTAACAATATTTAAATGAATAATTAATAATATTTGATTGTTGTTACCTTAAAATATATATATATATATATATATATATATATATATATATATTCTAAAACTTTTTTTTAAAAGATTAAGATGCGTACACTTATTTAATGTGCTATGAAAATGTCATTAACATTTACTTGTCATTAAAGGCAGGGTAGGCAAAAAATTTTGTTCCAAATTTGTTTAAACTTTCTATATATATACATGCATAATTAAAATGTAAGAACTCTGATAAAAAGAGTATAAAAATCGAGTGACTCTAGACCGTTTAATCTGTATTAAACACAGCTCATTATTTCCATCCGGGACGAAACATAGGATTGGCTTAGGCGACTGTCACTCTCTCGCAACCATGGCAACCACCCTTTTGACACACATGACCTGCCCACTTGCGCGCGCACGTTTGATTTGGGGAATTCAAGAGGCATGGATCCTAGGAATACCAAAACAATGGCAGAGAAGCAGCAAGCAAAATTCACAGTACCGGCCTATGCAGTTAGTGAAGGCAAACCAGGCAAAAAAAGGAAGACAGTAACAGTACACGAAAAGGCAATGAACAAAAAGTCTTTGGATAAACAAAGAAATAAAATGCGAGTTAATATCGGCGTGGCTTTCCAGCGATGGCGAGAACTGAGAGCAGGATTGTGCACAGTTTGCACGCATGCATCAATCGGCATTTATCATATATGCATCATATAACAGAGGCAGGTCCCGAGGCAGGCGCATATAACCACGGAAGGTCCCGAGGCAGGCGCGCATAACCGTGGCAGGTCCAGTGGCAGCTCCCCCTGCCACGGAAAGATTTTACTCCCTCTCAACTGAGGGAACTCAAGGGGCTGAAAAGTGACTCCTTGGTGACTTTATTTCTGCTGGACAGGTAAATCTTTCTTTTTGTATTTTGATCATACATATTTTTTTGTTTATTTTTTCATGAAGCATGTGTCATTAGCACACGTAGCTGCGTAATATAGCTAACATAACATTACTTAGCGAGCCGTAGTAGAGACGATAAATAATCTATAGGCCTAGCTCAAGATGATAGCTATAGTGTTGAATTGTGCATAATTTTGCTTTAGATAACTAAATGCATGTTTAACAGATAGTAGGCCTAACCTTACTCCGCATCTAGGAACTTTTCTTAGAGCTATATTTACCCTCTGTCTAACTCTTTTACCATGTTCACCTGTAAGTTTACCTGCACGTTTTTTTTTTCGCCTTTGTTTTCTTTTTTAATATTCTCTACCTATGTTTACTGATGTCTTTATCTTGTATCTGTGTGTGTCGTACACACTTTGTTTTATGTGTGTGTTATTATTTTGTCTGCAATGCAGTTGTGAGTTGATATTTGAGTGTATGTTACTCTGTTTATCTGTAGAACAACGTATATGTTATGAATCTTGCACGAAATTCATCTTCATCACAGTGTAAATGATGGTAATGGAAAAACGTGTATCATGCAACCTGTTTTTAGCTTTGCCTTCTAGATAACTAGCTCGTTAGCGAATCAAAAAATATATATTTTAAACTTTACCAATATCAATATGCTAGCTTGATAGTGAGTACTAAAATACATCTTGTTTGTTTATCTTCATAATTATAAAGTTATTTTTATTACATGTGATTCTGACATGATGTCACTACATGCACTGTGCTCCTTCCTCTCCGCTCGTCTCAGGTAAATAATGCGTCTTCCAGCTCAGTGGTCGGAGTCGCGCGTTCATGCGTTTTGGGGGCGTGGCTTTGGAAGGAGCCCAGAAGGGAGGGGGTGGAGTGAATGGAAATAATGAGCTGTCTTTAAAACAGTCGTGAGAGGTCTACAGACACTCGATTTTTATACTTTCTTTTTCAGAGTACTTACATTTTAATTATGTATTGATATATAAATAAAGTTTAAACAAATTTTGAAAAAAAGTTTTTTTATACATTTTTTACCTACCCTGCCTTTAACTTCTGTTGAAAATATGAATGTTTTTCAAAACCATAAACCAACATTCGAGGACATTTCTTGTTGTACAAAAATTTTATACTCTTTTATTTATTAAATTTAATAGTCATTTGTACCATGACAATATTACCATATTTATTCAGTTTCATATCGCCAAGAGAAATCATAATGTAACATATTCTGCAATAAACTCTTACTGAGAATAATAGACAGGGCATATAAACATACTCACATAAGCTGAACGTACAGAAAGCCAGAGGAGAATAAAGAAAGGGCAGACGGTAATAAGACTTTATGCAGTCTGCATTATGAGGAGTCGAGGTCATTGATGTGGGTTAAATCCAGAAAGAATATCACAGCATGACAAGTTCTTTCTTTGTGTGCTGTACAGATGCATGAGGTTTTCTTTCTTATGTGCTACAGTAGTTTCTGTGCTCAGGTTTCTCTGTGAATCAGTGATCACAACAGCTGTAGTCCTGCAGTAGCGGATCAACAGCCTGTGAAAGCTGCTCTAGATGTGTTTGGAGATGAATTCATACAAGCATGACGAGGACATCCATTCTTAAAGTCCCAGAGGTGAAAGAAAAGGACATTTTCTACAGTCACATAATGACCAAGCCTCAAAATGAGAGTGAAAGGCCTTCCAAAACACTTCAATAATAGTGGAAAATATACGTACGGTGAAAACTATTTTCACTCAGAAAGAGTTACTGCAAGTAAAACATTCAATTAAATATGACATTTTGAAGTAGAAAGTTTTCTTGTAAAACATACACCAATAATCTTACAACCTCAAGATCATTTTTTTAGTGTACTTATCACTAATACATACACTGCCGTTTACAATATTTTAATATTTTTAAAAAAAGTCTCTTCTGCATTTATTTGATCAAAAATACAGAAAAAAAAAACAGTAATATTGTGAAATATTATTTCAATTTAAAACAACGGTTTTCTATTTTAAATATTCTTTAATTAAAATAGTAATATTTTGTAACAATATACACTACCATTTAAATGTTTGGGGTCAGTAATTTATTTCTTTTTTTGAAATAAATTAATACTTTTATTCCGCAAAGATGTGTTAAAGTAATAAAAATTGATACTAAAGACTTAAATTGTTTGAAAATATTTCTATTTTGAATAAATGCTGTCACTTTATTCATCAAAGAATCCGAAAAAAATATTAAGCAGCACAACTGTTTCCAACATTGATAATAAATCATCATATTAGAATGATTTCTGAAGGAACATGTGACACTGAAGTCTGGAGTAATGATGTCTTCATAACTAAAATGCTGAAAATTCAGCTTTGCTTCCCTGAAATAAATTACATTTTAACATATATTCACATATAAAACAGTTATTTTAAATTCTAATAATATTTCACAATTTTTACTGTATTATTGTTCAAATAAATGCAGCCTTGGTGAGCAGAAGAGACTTCTTTCAAAAACATTATAAAGTCTTACCAACTCCAAACTTCTGATTTAGTTCATTAATTGCATGTGTGTATGTAAAACTAGATCAGTGCATTTCATAACCTGAAATCTCAAGAGTGATTTGTGCAAAGATGAATCTGATTGGACTGGATCTTTTACACAGCCAGACACAGAGGAAAAAATAGACTCAGTTTGTCTGACAGTCTTGTAAGCGAACAGAAAGCACAATATCAGTACAGCAACTGTCCTTACGAGTGTAAGCCACTGTGATTCAGGGCTCTCAACACTGGGAAATGCAATTGAGTGGTGTGAACCCATTTTTTCCAAACACCATTCACATGCAAATAAGCCTCTCTGGCATTTCTGCAGATGTAGCACTGAAAGTTTCCTACACCTACAGCTCTGCTATAAGTGAGCTTTTTGAATACATTCAGCTGGAGATCACACTTGCTGGCTGCTGGTCTCATGTGTTCAGATTTAAATGAAGTAAAAGGGCAGGACTATCAGTCACTCCAGACGGGTGAAGAATTTATAATGCTGCGAGAATACAGCTGCACACATTGTAACTCTGCTTTAAAACGTATTAAGATGTACAACTGTGTGCGGTCAACATCATAAATGACCAGTTTGCACGCAGCGATTCTGCCAAAATAGTGCTTTAAAATGCAACCTCTGTGTCCATTTACTGTAAATTGGATATAAGATTGGATATAATCTTGCACAGACAAGCAGTTATATCAGATTAGTCATGTTTTATGGTTCTAATTTCCAAAACAAATAAGACAATTTTATTCTCTTTTACAATCAGTATGTTGTTCATTTGGCCGAGACTTTCATTTTTTGTTCACAAATTGATCACTGAGTCTAAATTATTTTCTGTGGTAATCGACAGCATGCCACAGATGTTGTGGATAGAGCATCACTGCACAAAATGATTTCTAAAATAGTATTTTTTTTCTTCTTGTTTTTTAGTTACATATCTAAACATTCTTAAATCAGGATAGGATGGTTACTTGCAGGGTTATTATTGTTTTTTTTTTTTTTTAAAAACACAAATGTCTATACTTTAAATAAAATAAACATTAACTGAAATAAAAATAAAATATTTTTAAAAATGACTTTATTTCAGCTGTTTGCCAAGGCAACATTTCTCATTTTTGGTTACTTTAAGTTGAAGTACTAAAATAACTCAAACTAAATAAACCATAGACAAAAAAAAAAAAAAAACTAGGGATGCACAATATATCGGCCACCATATCGGTATTGGCTGTTCATTTTTAATGTTATTGGCCCAATTAGAAAATGTGGCCAATATATGAAAGCCGATAAATAATGGATTATTTCCTTCAGATGCACACTCTTTGACATGATGGTTTTGAATTGCTTGAAATATGATTGAAGTCACTTCAAAAAGGAAAATACAGTTAAGTATAACATGTGCAGCGCAAGTCTGTCATATAGGCTATAATATTATAATCAGAACATTATAATTGTGTGCTTGGGACATGGATTTAATGGTGAGACTGATTGTATATTTGAGATGGACTGTATATTTTCAGCATGTAAGAAGCAAATTTGCACAATTTATGGACAAGTACTATTTCTTCCACTAACATTTAGCTTGATTTAAAGGCAATGAAATGGATCCCAGGTCTAAAGTACCGCATCCAGCAGTCACAGTGAGAGGATAACAGGGATTACAGATGAAACGGCTCAATTACAGCACAAAGTCTCTCCTCTGTATCACTGTTTACAGAGCACGACTTCACATAAATGCTGGTTTCTGCAAATCCGACAAGTCGATTTCTAGCTCAACCACTGGCAAAGTGTAGTTTTATGTGCATAGGAATACCTGTTTGTCCAAACAGGAGCAGACAGGATTGGGGGGCGGGGGGATAGTCAAAGTATGAGTGAGTTATTTAAATCATTCACTCAGCCGATTTGTTCAAAACACAGATTCATTCAGGAACAAAACAAGTAATCGCCTTTATGAGTGAGTCATTGAATCATTCACTCAAATGATTCATTCAAAAACACAGATTCATTTAGGAACAAAACATGCAATTGTCTTTATGAGTGAGTCACTGAATCATTCACTTAAGTCACTTAATCATTCACTTAATCATATAAACAATGATTCATTCATTCATGCCTTTATGAGCGACTCATTGAATCATTCACTCAAGCAATTTGTTTTAAAACACTGATTTATTCAGGAATTAAACAAGTAAGTGTCTTTATGAGTGAGTCATTGAATCATTCACTCAGGTGATTTGTTTTAAAACATTGATTCATTTAGAAATGAAACAAGTGTCTTTATGAGAGTCACTGAATCATTCACTCAAGTGATTCATTCAAAAACACTGATGCATTCAGGAACGAAACATGCAATTGTCTTTATGAGCGAGTCACTGAATCATTCACTTAAGTGATTCATATAAACACAATGATTCATTCATTCATGCCTTTATGAGCGACTCACTGAATCATTCACTCAAGCAATTTGTTTTAAAACACTGATTCATTCATCTCGAACAAGCCTATAGTTTTTATGAGTGAGTCATTGAATCATTCACTCAGGTGATTTGTTTTAAAACAGATTAATTCAGGAATAAAACAAGTTTCTTTACGAGTGAGTCATTGAATCATTCACTCAAGCAGTTTGTTCAAAACACTGATTCAATCAGGAACAAAACAAGCAACTGCCTTTATGAGTGAGTCACTGAATAATTCACTCAGGCAATTTGTTCAAAACACTGATTCATTCAGGAATGAAACAAGTAGACAGGCTTGTTCGAGATGCATCAGCGTTGCGCAAACCGATCGGCGAACGACATCAAAGTACATCAAAGAAAGCGAATCACAAGCATAAGAAGTCATATGCTCTCCAATCGCTCTCACAGTACTTTGATGTCATACATCGATTGGTCTGCTCAGCGCTGATGCATCTCAAACAAGCCTATAGTCTTTATGAGCGAGTCATTGAATCATTCACTCAGGTGATTTGTTTTAAAACACCGATTCATTTAGAAATGAAACAAGTGTCTTTATGAGAGTCACTGAATCATTCACTCAAGTGATTCATTCAAAAACACTGATCCATTCAGGAATGAAACTCCACTGTTTGTAACAATTTTATAACCGTTTGCCACATTAACTGAGGGTAAAATTAAATAGAACACATAAGTATTTGAGGATAGAAAGAGGGAATATGATTGAGACAACAACTCAATCTGGTATGACTGATGCACAACAAAATTAAATATAAAATGGTTATCATGTTCCTATGTATCATATGCAATGTTGCTTCACTTTTTCTGCATCATATCTTAAATAAAAATATAATGACCATGAATTTCATTCAAACTAACTTTTGATGAAAAATCTTTTTTAAAAGGCCTAAAAAGTTCAGCCACAATTTTCACTGTCCATCTAAAGAGAGACATAAAATGATGCCCTTTCAGAATTACATTGACTAAAGCAGTCCGAACACAAAGACACTTTGTCCAATCTTCTAGATTAGTTCACATAAATGATAAAGTACTGGGCTTGTGAAGAGCCTGCATTGCCCTTGGCTGTATTGAAGTAATGGAAGAGCTGAAATGATGTACAGCTGTCTCAGGACACAAAATCCTTCATCTGTTCATGTCGTCTGTCTGTAGTGCTCTTAAAAATTGTTCTGAAAATACAAGCCCTGAGGAGCTTCAAAAGATAATGATGGATTCTTCTTACTGATATAAAAGAAAGAAGACACACAAATGGCTTATTTTATTGCTAGATGTAACAAATTATGGCTTTGTTGCTTCATTGCAGCTAAGCACCAAGAAAATAAAGACTGCCATCATTTCTTTCTAGGAACCAATTGATTTTTACTTAAATGAGTGCGACTGAGGGTTGCACTGACATAATAATTGACTATGAATTCTGGACACGTTCAAGAACCATTTTCACAACTTTTACAAAATCTTCACTCTGCAAAGTCTCTTTTTGTTAGGCGTTAGCCAGAAGATGGGTATATTCCCTCTATGACATGCCCAAAATAGTTGTTTTTATTATTAAAACAACTTTAATTGTTGTTAGCAGGTCCTCAACCCAAGCACATGTTCTACACTTCACCACGATGGTAACCCCAAAACTATTAACATAACAGAAACTTTTAAATACCAACATAATAGAACAGTAAACATTAAAAAGTCTCTCCATTTTCTCATGTTGCTTAAAATAACACTTTATTTCAACATTTACACTCCTAGATCAGCCCCTTTGCAAAGCATGATGGGTTGTGAAAGTCTTGTTTGATTGAGTCCTGGTTGAGTTTACTTGATTGAAACATGTTATTTTAACATGAAAACATCAAGTTAAGTCAAAAAGTAATTGTTTTAAGTCAAATTAACATGAAGCAATTAAATTTGAACCAGAAACCTAATACAATGGTGTTGAATAAAGTGAACAGCATCAAAAAATCATTTTTTTGAGTGAAGCTGATAAAATACATGCATTCATTTACATGAATGCATGTATATCTTCTCTAATGCACCTGAGAATTGCACTGAAATAATAAACGGATATAAATTCTAAAGCTGATAAACCACATTTACCCTACCGGAATATTGTAAAGTCTGAAATAATTACTATGTTTTAATGTTTTTGAAAAAAGTCTCAATGGCAATTTATTTCAATAGTCCTCTTTAGAAATTCTACTAACTACAATTAGACTATTAGCTGGGTAAGGATTAGAAAAATAAGTTGACATGTACTTGTAAAGTTACTTATAGTCAGTAAAATGTCTAAGGTGGACCATCGCAATAACAAAGCTTCTTATACTCACCAAGGCTGCATTTATTTGACCAAAAATACAGTAAAAAAACAGTAATAAAATTAAATCAAAGCACTCTTGGTGAGCATAAATCGTAATGAATCGTAATGAACTTTTGACTGGTAATATATGCATTAATGCATGTATATTTCGTATTTTCTACTCACCCTGAAGTCTATACCAACTGTTGAGATGAAGCTCCCAGCCAGAAAAGCTCCATCTTTGAAGCGAACCAACAGACAGGTTTTCCCCACCCCAGAGTCACCGACCAGCATTACCTGGAGAGAAACACATATTAAAGATTGAGCAAGACATGCAATATATCCCATCATCCTTCTCTTGTCTTCCCTGCCTCTTATTCTATTAAGAGACAAAACAACCTCTCATCTTTCCATCAGTGTCAATCAAACTATGTCTGCTTCCCTGCAGCACTTAGAAAGACTCTTTCAAGGCTGTAAAGATTAAAGGCAGGAATATCGTAGTGGGAAGGAGGGGTTTGCTTGCAGAGAGAGGAGATTAGATCAAAACTACAGTGCACACTTACACCAAAACTCCACTTTCACAGCTTTAAAACTGTGATTTTCCCAAAAGGAATGGATTTTGCTTTGTTAAACCTATATAATCTCTTGACATACTTGAACTTCATTTCAAAATAAATTCACTGTTTTATTTAGATTCCCCTCAGACCTGCAGTTAAAACTTGCCATACACAAACAAGCTCAGGGTCTCCCCTTGTGAAAAAGAAATGCACTTAATGTAACTTCAAATTTTAAAAGTATATTTAAAGGGGTGGTTGATTATGATTTCACTTTTTTAACTTTAGTTAGTGTGTAATGTTGCTGTAAGAGCATAAACAACATCTGCACTCAAAGTTCAATGCAAAGGGAGATTTTTTTTTTTTTAAAGAATTCACTTTTTAAGAACTACAACAAATGGGGTGACAACACGCAACAAAGGGGGCGGGGCCATATTGGGCTGCTTTAGAGAAGAGGAAGAGTTGTTGTAGTAGAGTGTTGTTGTCATGCCGTCATTTTACGCCAGACTGCTTCACAAACGAGGGTCAATTCAACACAAAAGATGAACATGACGACACATGCTAGTGGATGAGTTGAATCAACTCCACAGCAACTACATCAATTTATCCACTAACCATTCAGAAACATCCAGTTTCATTCTAAAAGTTGTAACTTCTTCCTGAGTCTCTCCATCAGTGTCGACTCCGGTTTGAACAATGTAAGGCTGAACACCGTTACTGACAATCCTCATTTTGGCTGCGTGAGAATCTCCAGCTTTGTTGTTGTTGAGCTGTTAAAGCTCCGCCCTCTTCTGGAAAGGGGGTGGGAGCAGCAGCTCATTTGCATTTAAAGGGACACACACAAAAATGGTGTGTTTTTGCTCACACCCAAATAGGGGCAAATTTGACAAGCTATAATAAATGATCTGTGGGGGATTTTGAGCTGAAACTTCACACACACATTCTGGAGACACCAGAGACTTATATTACATCTTTTAAAGAGGCATTATAAGTCCCCTTTAAAAAACTGTACTTACACATAATATAACATTAATGAAATAAAAGGTCACTTAAAGGAGAATACACTTTCATGACTGTTTCTTAACACACAAGGGAGTCAAAAAAAAAAAAAAAAAAACTCAAGTTCAACTTATTGCATTTTATTTAAAATTCTCAACACTCAATTGCATGTTATTTACACTTAAAAAAAAATTAAAGTTTATACATTTTCTTTTAATTGTAAATAACATGCAATTGAGTGTCTGAAAACATTATTCAGTTCACACCAAGTATATTCTCTTAAAGTATATTTTTCCATTATAAGTGCTCTTTGTAAAAATATGCTAAACTGTACTTTTCACAAGGTTCATTAACGAAAGAAGCTTCTTGAATGAAATTTTTCACAAACAGCATTGGTTGATTTATAATATTTACAACAATGCTAAATGATATGCAGCACAAGTAAAAATGAGTAGAACGCACGTTAGGAAACACTGGTTTAAATTTATGGAGCTGCAGGATCAGTTTGGCATTGCAACGCTATTCCTGTTCCTTTGCATTGTCCACTCATAAGTGACTGCTGATGATTCCTGGTTGCATTTGATGCAATGTATGTAAGCCTATGCATATGATTCATCAGGGAATGATTATATAAATGCATTAATCACCAGATCAGAACTGTCTTCCACACCAAAGTCATCTAAGCTAAAAAAAAACTCCTTATGCAGAATGTGACAGGAGAAAACTGAGAATGCTTGTAACTGAGCATATTTGCATCAGGCTGGATAACCCAGTTGCTGTGCTCTGGCTTATCTATATTGACACAGCTGTTCAATTAGAGGCTGCGCTTAAACCCGAGTCAAACGGAGCACGTAATTCTCATCCATATGGGACAGCTGGATAGTATTTTATTGTTTTTAATTATTGTTGTAGCATAAATAAAAACCACAAACTCCATGCATAGTAAAGCTGCACACAATAATTGGCTATGAAATATAAATTTTATAACACAGTAGCCATGTTTATGCTGGCAAAATATTTATGCATATATGTATGGCAAGCCATTTTAACACTTTCCCTTTAAAACTTAATAGTAGGTCTATCTATTTAAAAATGAAAAAAGTCTGATTATTTCAAGTAGGACAATTTATTGAACAAACTTTAAGAAAAAATTTTTTTAAAAGCATGTGTTTTATTACTTTGCTATATCAGGCTTTTATGCCTCATTTAGTATGACATAGGAGGAAAAAACAGCTCAATTTTATTCAGAGACTTTATTCCCAAACAGAGCAAAAAATACACAATTTAGTGCAGATGCTGATATTTATATGGACAAAGTAAGATGAAATTTTGATGTTTTTAATATAAATCACTGAGATCTTTAAAATAGTATAGCAGATACTTACATAAAATGCACACAAACATAAAACTTAGTTTTATGATCAAAGCTCTGTAGTTTTAAAACATATAATGCAATACAATGATGATTGAGAGATGAACAAACAAACCCTGAAAAAGCTTGATGATCATATTTGAGACTCATATATATATATATATATATATATATATATATATATATATATATATATATATATATATACATACATACATATATACACATAACACCTGAGTTGCTGTTATTTTTAGGTTTACTTCAGCAATACTTAAAATGAAGTGAATAACCTCAGAAGCCCAGAGAATCTTAGTTGGATACTTTATACTGTTGAGATGTGATGAATGAGAACTAGTGATAAGACACTAATTAGAACTGGAATAATTAATCTTCTGAATGGCTAGTTAAATTCAAATATACTACTATGTACTGAAACTACTTACTCGTAAATATAAAAAATAGGCTACTAGTAATATAAAAAGGCATGAAGGAATAAATGTGTAAAGGGCTTGCCATACAGCATGATGTTCGCGTTGTTAAAGCAGTGCGTGTGTCCAGCTCGTCTCGTACCTTGAAGGCGATATCGTAGAATTCGCCGCTGTTGCTGAGAGACGGTCGGCTGGGATGCACCACTCCGTTGGACTGGGTCGGGACTTTCTTACCCTTCTCTTTATCGCTCATAGGAGATGAGCTCGGTGAATTTGAACTCCCCTTTCCTTTGACCGCTTTTTTCCTCGACATAATTATTATGTATTCCTCGTGTGCGACGAGTAATTTATAAAGCACGCACTATTCAGCCCCAGGTTACTTTTCCCGATGTATAGCCTACGTCTTAGTAAGCGTGAATTAACTTTTCATCAATAAGCGTGTGCATGACTTCGTGGTTCCGTCAAATAAAGAGTGCGAGCAGTGCACCTGCTTCTGACGCTCGCGACTGGTCCAGAATTGTGCAAAGAGAAAACGTCTCTGCTTCCTAAATGCACTTGTGCTGTTGCTCCGTCAGTATGAAAGGGAAAATTCACCTCACTCCTCTAAGCAGCGTAGTAGTGCACGCGCGCAAGGCGCGTTGTCAACAATCAGTGGAAGTGTTGGCCACGCGCACACTGAGCGCATCCTGGCAGCGCGCGAACGCTCCACTTGTTGGAATACAAAACCCTCTTAAAGGCGCAGTCTTATTTTGATCAGGATTAGTTTTAAGTATGATGACTTGACAAAGAATGAACTCGAAGATATCAGCAGCTAAAAGTTACAGCATTTTACAGCCCTTACATTAACATCTCACCTCATGAGTGTCTACACTCCAACTGAGGTCACAAAATAACACTTATTCTTCCATGACACACAACACACTTTTTTTCTTAATACTCACTAAAAAATGTTGGCTTGTTTCCGTCACAGAATAATAAAAAAGAAAAGTCAGACTTTGAGATATAAGCTTGCAATTGCGAGAAAAGAAGTGAGAATTGTGATAATAAAAAGTCGCATTTATCTTTTTTATTTTTATTCCAGTGTGGAAACAAGCTTCCATACATTAATGTTTTTCCTGGAAAAAGTCGCTCATTCTTCACTCTAAAAAATAACCCAAGTTGGGTTAAATATGGGGCCTGTACCATGATGGTAGATGAACAAACTCAGGGTTATAGGATTAGTTTCGAGTTGACAAAACCAAACCGCTCCAATCCGGCTTTGTTGGTACCATGATGCTGATCATCAACTTTCTCTGTCAACTCAGGCTTTGATTCTGAGTTTGTGGAGCGCGTGCACATGAATCCGTGACATCAGTGGCAAACAGCCAATCACATGCCTTGCAACAGAAATAAACTGTGATTCACTTATCGCGAGAGAGCCAGCGTGATTCAAAACTCTTTTGCTGAAAATTAAGAATTTAAATGCATTTACACTAATGGAAAATACTTGTCTGTGAAAGAGGACAAATAAAAGAAATGATCTTTCTCTATCAGTGCAAGTGAAAGTTGTGAAGTTAGTTGATAATATATAGCGATAGAGACTTAGGCTAAACATACAAGGTCACATGTAGTAATTTTTAAAGAGTATATTTACTCCTTATTTAGGCCTATATTACATATGATCTATATATATATATATTAATATTCATTGAAACTAAGTGCTTAATAACTACTGTTACACTAAATTTGCGTGTGTGTAATGGATTAATAAAAATATAGATCATATAATTATATAAATCATATGTAAATTATATTATCATTAAAACCAGACAATTTCATCGTTAAATATTTGTTTTTACTATATAATGACCTTTAATTTAAAGGAAGAGAAACTGGGGGAGTGACTTTATTGCATTGGGTGTGTCAGTGTCACTTAGCTTACATCTGATTGGTCCAATTTCAGTTTGAGATCTCTAACAGGTTAAAAAAAGTTAATTCACGCTTACTAAGACGTAGGCTATACATCGGGAAATGTTTGATCAAACCTGCTGAGTAGTTTTATTTAACCCAACTATTGTTTAAAAATTACTATATTGCTTGTTTGAAAAGAACCACAAATAGTTTTGAAATTAACATTTATTAACAAGTATAATAAATAATAAACATTAAATAAAATGAATAAAACCTTTTGATTATTACTGTTGCCTCTAGTAATTATGTGTCTGATGTTAAATTTTGGGTTCATTTTAAGCCAGCTGTATGGTAATTTTCAATCAATATTTGAGTTAAACGAAACTACCCAGCAGGTTGGTCAAAGATTTAACCCAACTGCTGGGTCAAAACAACCCAATCTCAAGTGTTTGTACATATTTAACCCAACTTGGATTGTTTTTAACCCAGCATTTTTTAGAGTAAGCTTGAAGTAATTTCAATAGTACATTATGCTACTATTAATGAAAGTAACCAAAAATAACAAGATATTTATGTTGCAATATTCTTGGCCGGACTTTATTCCGACAGTCAAAAGTCTGACTCGTTATTCAAGTGAAGATATGACTCATGTTCAAGTGTGGAAAATATAACACCAGTTTTTCAACACAGACTCTTACATAAGCTTCAGTACATGTATAGTCACTAGTGACTCACATGACTAAAAAAAGCTCTCATTTGTTTCAGTCGTAATAAGACATTATTCCTTAAAAACAATTATCCGCAGCCTTAAGATTTCCTTCTGACCATCTGCTACTGTCATGAATTGCATGAAGTGCACTAAATGACTATCCCACAAAGGTCATTTTTATCCTACACCTGTCACTTGGATCAGTTGCTATAGTTACGTTCTAATTGATTTCTTCCTTTCTCAGTCTAACATATCAAACTTAACCTACAGGCAGTACAATCTCTCCTTTATGGAGACACACTGTCACTTCCTAATATAATTACTCGTCATGAGCCCTTCACTTATTCGCCGCTGCAAATAAAGGATCTGTCCAATGGCTACAACTGCTCAACCTAAATGAGGAAGGATAATTACCAGAAACAGATGCTCAAAGTCAGTGAGAGATCAGTTTAGAGATGGCCGGTCTGTCTTGCGTCTGCGGACACCAGCGCTTGCCAACTGTGGCTCATTATGACATCATGCAGTTACAGGCAGGTCTTATTCTTGAAGATTTGATGATCTGATGAAGACAATCTAGATCCAGAAAAGACGCAACCTGCTTCAGGAGGATGATGTTCATTATATTATATCCTAATCTAGATCCAGAAAGGATGCAACCCACATCTGAAGGATTATATTATATTGTATATTAGTCACGTATGTCTTGTTTAGTTCATTTTTGTTTTGGAAGCCATTTACACAACACTGTTTTCAACTAAAAACAAAACTTTTTACGCGTTTACACGACAACTGCTTTTTGGGGGCCTGAAAATGGAAACTTTTGAAAATGGAATTCAAAGTGCAAGTTTTTGAAAAACAACACTCTAAAAAATGCTGGGTTAAAACAACCCAAGTTGGGTTAAATATGGACAAACCCAGCAGGTTGGGTTAAAGGGCACCTACTATGCCCTCTTTCACAAGATGTAATATAAGTCTCTGGTCTGGTCGAGTTTCAGCTTAAAATACCCCACAAATTTGCCCATATTTGGGGATGAGCAAAAACATGCCTTTTACTATATTACTATATTGCTGGCTAAAAAAATGAATCAAAAATTGGTTGAAAAAATGGCTGAGTGAAAACAACCCAATCCCTAGGTTTGTCCATATTTAACCCAGCATTTTTTTTTTTTTTTTAGAGTGAATGCCGTTATCATTTCTGTGTAAACTACAAAAACACAAATTTGTGAAAATGGTGATGTCAGGTGCATGCACATTAAGGGCCCTATCATTCACCCGCCGCAATGCGATGCCAGGCGTGACGCAAGTGTTTTTTGCTAGTTTCAGCCTGACGCAGTTATCATTTTCACATTCTGCGCCACGTTGTTTATGTCGCCACGTCGCCTCATGTTCACGTTCACGTGAGAGTGACAAAATGCTTTACGGTAATTCCAAAACAATGTATATATATTGACTTTATAAGACAATTTCGAAAATTAACCACCTCCATCGAGATTTCTTGTACTGTATTTGCAAAACTACTGCGCTGGTGAGCGTTGTAGTCCAGAGCTGCGCTTGGAGTATTTACAACAGTGTGATTCACTGAAGGAACCTGTAGGGGGAGCTTCGCAAATCTCACTGAGTTCCGCTTTAAGTTACTGTATTACTGAGCAGAGTAAGTACTTTTAAGTTGTAAAGAATGTCTGCAAAGCATGTTTGCAAATAAGAACTCTGAAGGTTTAAATCTATCTTGAGTTTCTTCTTTAAAGAAATAATAACATGGGGTTTAAAAGCAATAACACTACAATACAAATGTTTTTGTGAATTTAAAAAAAAAGGGGGGGGGGGGGGGGGGGGTATTGATTCGGAGAGGAAGGGGGCCTTGGTGTTAAAAAGGTTGGGAACCACTGGCTTAGATCTTTAAAATAGGGCCCTATGTGTTCAAGGCTCATAGTGTTTCTTTACAAAGTGACATCGCCAACTACTGGTCTGGCAGCAGAATACAGTGTTTTTAATCGTTTTCACAGATCTGTGTGAACGAGGATCATTTTGGCAATGGTGTCATCTGTACGCGAAAAATGCAAAGGAAAAACTTTTCCGTTTTTAGTAGATTGTTGTGTAAACATACCCTCAAGTTTGGTCTGTTCCTGTTTTCCTGTGTTCCCTGTTATTGTTAGTTGACCTAGTTTCCCAGTTCGTTTCCATATTTACTGATTAGTTTCAACTGCATTTCATTTAGATGCCTTTGTTTTCTTAAATACATACATGCATGTGTGTGTATTTATATATACAGTACACACACATATATTATGTAACATAAACTTTCATTTTGGATGCAATTAATCACGATTAATCGTTTGACAGCACTAAATATAATATATTTAAAGAGCTATTGCTTTTCCATGTCTTCTTCATAACTGGTCAAATGGGCACTTTAAAGCTCTCTGGTTATAAAATAATAATAATAATAATAATAATAATAAAAACATTTGACAGTTTTGCATAGTTCTGTGTAACTGTGTATCTGAAAAAATGACAGGAGTAATACACTGAAATTAGGACTGTAAATTGTGTTAATTTAGTATATATTTTTAAAAGTATAATATAATATGGCATATTATAATTTAAATTTATAATAAAGTATAATTTATTATTGCAATAAAATATTAACACATTTAATCATGCCTATTCCTGATTTTTCTCAGCAAACATTGACATCAATTATTTTATACTATTCATTGTAATTAATTTGTTTACCAATTTTATTTGATTGACAGCTCTCTTTTTTTGGAAAGTGCTGCAGGAGCTGCTCTCTTCTCAGCACAGAAACGATGTCTGTCAACGGACTTCAATTTATGTTTCCATGCACTCTATACATATATTGTCTATTTTCGGTCTGTCCACACTTCTATTTTTACACTACTCTTTTTATGCTTTTTTATCCACTACAGTTTCTACCTCAAAGCAACACTGCATCACTCACTTGTCAGTATACATCCCATTCTGAATGTATTGTCTGTGCTTATTATTAATTTGTAAAGGGTTTGTATTTATATCCTGTGTGTACTGGACACAGCATTAGATGAAAACCTTTTGAAAACCTGAGATGCTGAAAAAGAGTTTGTTCTTCTAGCACACAGGAGCAAACATTTAGACTTGAGCGTGTTTCACACTTGGCAGGATCGTTTCGATTAAAATGATTGCTCTGTTAGGACTATTTGTCTTGTTTATTGTCTTGTCCCAAACTCACAGCTGAGCCAATGTTGCTGCGCTGGATTAGTTGGAAGACACAAATGAAGCAATTAATAAAAAGAAAGAAGAAAGCCATTGTTTTAATCAGATGAACCACCTGAAATTGATTTTTTTTTAAATATTATTATTATTTCTGAAAATCATTTATTGAATGAAAAGCTCAGCTGGTTATTTGAAAATAATCTGTATGTTGCATTATTTCATTTAAATGTTCAACTGTATCACAGCAATTACAATGTGAATGTAGCGTTTGATAGAAATCAAAATCATATTAATACCAGAAACAGGCTGTTTTTGTTGGCAGGCTTAAAACAGCCCTTGATTCAACACATGCTTTTCTCCTCAGGGACACAAAAGAGTTGCCTTTAGAAGTCTCTTATGTAACAGATCGTCTTTGGCACAGTTCAAATAGGATATACTTCAGTGTGTGACATACAAAAATGACAAATGGATGTCCAAGATGTCCTGTATGGGAAGATGGCTTATCGGCTGCCTGGTAGAGGCCAGTTTCTGGACTGAAAGTACCCCCTGAGGCCGTCCAGGTTGACCGGGGGAAAGTAGGGTCCGATGCGCTTCCTGACCCACCATTTCCCCTGGGAGGCGCTGCTACTGCCAGGCCGTGTGAATTTATATCGAAAATGCTCTCCTCTAATCCACCTGAAACGACAAATACATCAAATCCTACTCAGCACATGCAACTCATGCATTTTGAAACATGTTTAGCTCATTTCATTCAGAATTCAAGAGAACTCTGAAAGCAATGCATGTACATCTCACTGCATTCAAAGCCGTTTAAAACTGTGATAAAAGTTCCACAGGAAGGAGCTAAAGACTTCAGTTTCAACATAAACATAAAGTGACTCTGAAAAGAATCACTTTGAGTGATAAGTTTCACTTTGAAGATGCACGTGTTTAATTGTTGCACAGTATAACAAAATATCAAAGCAAGTGTCGATCTGCACATTCATTAAGGACTGTTTATTTATGAGAACAAGTTTACCATAATATTTTTAACTGAAAATGTGACCCAAAAAAGATGGAAATGAGAATAATTTAATTATTTTTTTAGGGAAATTAAAAAAAAAAATATATATATATATATATATATATATATATTACATAATATTAAGTAGTATTATTTGTCATTTTATTATAAAAATATTGTTAATTGAAAATTTGACCAAAATAGATGAAAATGGGAATATTTTTTTGAGGGACTAAAAATTAAAAGAAAATATAAAATAATAGTAATATATTTACATATTGTTATTAAATATAGAATAATAGTAATAATTGTTTTTAGTTTGCCATTATTATTGTTAGTAGTATTACTATTATTATTATTATTAATAATAATAATAATATAATTGAAAATTAAATTAAATTAAATTAAATTAAATTAAATTAAATTAAATTAAATTAAATTAAATTAAATTAAATTAAATTAAATTAAAATTAAAATTAAAATAAAAAAAAAAATCAAATAAAAATAGTAGTATAATCTGTCTTTATTATTATTATTATTATTATTATTAATAATAATAATAATAATAACAATATACAGTTAATTGCAAAATTACAAAAATTACAAAAATATAAAGTTAATTGCAAAACCAAAATAGTTGGAAAAGATTTAATAAATAATTGAATTAATTTTTAGAGAATAAAAATTAAAAGAAAATATTACATAATATTAGTAGTATTATTTGTCATTATTATTATTATTATTATGAATAATATACTGTTAATTGAAAATCTGACCAAAATAGATGAAAATGGGAATAATTTAATTTTGAGGGAATAAAAATTAAAATAAAATATTAAATAATAATAATGATAATATATTTAAATTTAGTTATTAATATAGTATAATAGTAATAATAGTTTTTAATTTGTCATTATTATTATTATTATTATTATGAATATACTGTTAATTGAAAATTTAACCAAAATAGCTGGAAAAGTGAATAATTTAATTAACTTTTAGGAAATAAAAATTAAAGAAAATATTAAATAATAATAATAATAATAATATATTAAAATATAGTATAATTCATAATTGATATTTTTCATTATTATTATTATTATTATTAATTATAATAAATACAAAAAACAATAGATTAAAATAATAAATAAAAAATGAAAATCCTAATCCAACCTGGTTTAAGTCCTCTAATATCTGCTTTTATTTTAATTTTATTTTAATTCATAATGTAACGTTTACAGTACATGCCCTGAGTGATATCTGATGGTTAGTGAACTTCTTCTTGTATTGAATTTTACCTCGGTTTCTCTCTGTCCTGGAATGGATTGTGTCCCATTAGGGAAAGAATTGTCGAGTCATTTGCCAGCAGTCTGCCTGCGATGTGAATAACCCACTCGCTCTGCTCGTACGTCTGAAAGAGACAAAGCCAGAGAAATGAGCACCGTACCACAGCGCCAGAGCCGCTCAAACCAAGATCAGTCACTGTACGCACAAACTCCCTCATCCACACTACACTGGCGCAAAGATCTCCAGCACAACTCCGTGTTTACAGATGTTTACAGTACAACGGTTACTGTAAGAAGCTTCCATCACATGCTGCAATGCACCTGTTCAAAGATCACATTCGCTTAAAGATCACAGTCAGGTTTAAGTCCTGAGGGGAAAAACTTCACATCTGGGACACCGTGAGATGTCTGTTTGTACTATAAAACAGCGATTCAGGAGATTGATGATCTCATTTGTCTGAGCAGCTGAATTCTTATCGGTGTGTGTGTGCATGTGTTACATAAGGGTTATAAATAATCTTAACGCTTTCTTATTGACCAGGGTTTTTGTACCTGGTTAAAATTCATCTCCTGCTGTAGGAATCATTAAGAGAAAGTGACTGCAGTGATTTCATATCCATTTGATTTAAACTGACAAAGATGCCACAATTCAACTCACACATCCACATTACAATTGAGAAAAAATATCAAATAAAATGGCAAGCTTTTTGGTTTGTTTGTTTGTTTTGGAAACTGTCAATGACAAATATAAATGTACTCTTTATATTTATTCATGTTGGTTTTGTACAAAAAATGATCAGAAAAAGTTTTTACACAAAATTTGGTGAAAGCATCCTGTAAAAAGTTTATATTTGCCTTACACCTTAAATATACACTACCGTTCAAAAGTTTGGGATCGGTAAGATGCTTAAAAACAGTAATATTGTGAAATATTATTACAATTTAAAATAACTGTTTTCTATTGGAATATAATATAAAATGTAATTTATTTCTGTGTTGGAAAAGCTGAATTTTCAGCATCATTTCTCCAGTCTTCAGTGTCACATGATCCTTCAGAAATCATTTTAATATGCTGATTTGCTGCTCAAGAAACATTTATTATTATTATCAATGTTGAAAACAGTTGTGTACTTTTTTTCAGGATCCCTTGATGAATAGAAAGTTCAAAAGAACAGCATTTATCTGAAATACAAAGCTTTTGTAACATTATACACTACCGTTCAAAAGTTTGGGGTCAGTAAGAATTTTAATTTTCATTTTTTTGAGAAGAATTTAAAGAAATTAAGTTTTTTTTTTTTCAGCAAGGATGCATTAAATCGATCAAAAGTGGCAGTAAAGACATTTATAATGTTATAAAAGATTAGATTTCAGATAAACACTGTTCTTTTGAACTTTCTATTCATCAAAGAATCCTGAAAAAAAATACTGTACACAAATATTTTGTACAATTGTACACAATAAATGTTTATTGAGCATCAAATCAGCATATTAGAATGATTTCTGAAGGATCATGTGACACTGAAGACTGGAGTAATGATGCTGAAAATTCAGCTTTGCATCACAGGAATAAATTACATTTTCAAATATTTTCAAATAGAAAACAGTTATTTTAAATTGTAATAATATTTCACAATATTACTGATTTTACTGTATTTTTAATTAAATAAATGCAGCCTTGGTGAGCAGACGAAACTTCTTTAAAGACATTAAAAATCTTACCGATCCCAAACTGTGTATGTGTACATATCTTAAACATTATTTTCAAAAACGTTTTTAAATATATTTTTCAAGGGAAATAAAAGTATATATATATTTTTTACAGATATCTTGATTTATTAATATATAATTATTAACAGCACATTCTGACGCTGTTTAATTTATGCCCCCACCCAAAAAAACATCAAAATGAATTTTAATGCAGAAACTAAAAAATATCTTCATCACAGAAGAGGTGTATTCGAGTGATTTTTAATGTATTTTTAATGTAGTTTTGACATCCATTTGCAGATGCTAAAAAACCCAGGCGTTATGATTGCTGTATTTTTTCAGAGTACATATTTTTTAATTATCTGAAACGACTTATATCATGCAATTAATGTCATGCACACAAAACATACAAAGTTCACACATTTGGATTGCCATTATAATTCATGTCTGCTTACATTTCTGTTCTGTGGTGAATATCACTAAAAAATAAAGGATGTGTTGTGAAATGAGGAGAACTGAAATACTAAACATTTATAGTATTTAAAAGACACTTAATATTCAGAAATAATTTTAATTTGACAGCACTGACAGTCAGATAAGATCAAAACTGAATTGAGCTGAATAATGTCAGTGTCTTTTTAGAGCTGCTTTACAGCAGAATTTGAATTTGTCTCATATTTGATGAAGTTTGCATTATTGATTCAGTTATTTTCCTGTTTATTCATGTGAAGAAACAATATGTATTGTATAAAGTGCTAGAAATAAAGCTGACCTAACTTTATATTTTATCTGTATTTTACATTATTTCTGAATGTAATAACAAAATGTGGTTTATACACCGAATTTTAACTTAAAAGTCGCATGAAACAGAAGTTCTCTAGTCTTTTCTTCCCTATTGTGACATATATTCGAACAAATGTAGGGCGGGGCATGATTCTGTCTGTGGGGAATTAATTGGATGGTTGTGATTTGCTATTGGTGGATCTCATTTGAGTGACAGGTTGCCCCGTCCTCATCACCAGAGAAGAGAATTTTGTTACAACTCAGTTATTCTGAGTCACATTCATTTTACAGGGATCCTATTATTAATGCACACTGTTTCTGAACTCCATTGTAGTCTTGAGTTTTCTTCCAGGAACAAACACATCACAAAATTCCTCATTTAAGTAATTCATATGCAGAATAAAGGGGCGGGGCCTGGTTGAGTTAGTTTGCAGTTTGTTGAAATTTGCGGTTATGGTAAGGGGCGGGACATTTCCCAAACACACTCAATCACAACACACTGCTCCAGCCGACCAATCAGAGCACATTAAGCTTTTCAGAAGGAGGGGCTTCATAGAGACAGAGCGTTACTGACAGACTGGGAAGAGAGGAGCTGCAACAATGGAGAATATGAGGAAAATAATGTGTTTTTTAACATTCAAGAATGAGAACCTGTTTTAGTAGAGCACAAAAACAAACTCAAGACATTGTAAAATGGCATTATATTATGACCTCCTCATTTATAATAAATCATTTATAATAAATACTGCAATATTCCATAAAAAACCCCAAGAATTGTCCATTTTGATTTCATGGAGACTAACCTGGAAAGCAGCGAACCACATGAGCCAGTCCAGTCTGTAGTGATACGGCGAGATGAGGCACGGCCTTCTATCCAGAGCTCCAGGTTTGCACAGGAACTCGTACTCCTCCCATATCACGCCCTCTCCGGTGTGGTTGACGCTCAGCGTGCCCTGAAACACCACCTCCGTCCGCTCCTTAGTGATACTGCGCCGTCAGAGACACACGGTTAGAAGTGCACCGGCTCTGCCATCTGCTGGTTACTGTTGAGGTTTATATAGAGAGGACTGAAACGCAGTGATAGAGATGGATGCGGTACCTGCCGAAGGCTCCGTACGTGTTGACGATCCGCAGGGGATCAAATGAGGTGTTCATCACCTGTCTAGAGCTCAGCAGGTTCATCACAACCGGGACGCTCAGATAAGCTATCAGAATCCCCAGAGACACATTCAACACACGTCTGATCAACATACCTGAGCGAGAGCGAGACAAAGAGAGACAGTGATGGAGAAAAACAGGAAGAGGAGCCGTTTACACTGAGTGACGGAGCGAGAACTGGAACCGAGATTGACAGGGTTGATTATAAACATACTGCTGTATGTTGAAAGCTTTTACTCATCAAGGACACATTTAATTGATCAAAAGTGACAGTAAAGACATGTATAAAGTTACAAAAAATGTATATTTCAAATAAATGTGTTCTTTTGAACTTTCTATTCATCAAAGAATCCTGAAAAATAACATTTATGACAGTCTCCACAATAAAAACTGCTGTTTTCAACACTGATAATAATCATAAATGTTTCTTGAGCAGCAAATCATCATATTAGAATGATTTCTGAAGGATCATGTGACACTGAAGACTGCAGTAATGATGCTGAAAATTCAGCTTTGCCATCACAGGAATAAATTACATTTTAACATAAAATCATATAGGAAATGGCTATTTTAAATGGTAATAATTTTTCACTATTTTTACTGTATTTTTTTACCAAATATATAAAGCCTAGGTGAGCAAAAAGGCAATTTTTTTTTTTAAGAAAAATCTCACCAAACACAAACTATGGAACGGAAGTGTCAATAAAATATAATTTAATACAGAAATGTATCAATAAGAATAGTTAAGCGTAATATTTTACCCAAATTTTGTGTGCAATGCATGTTTTGTATGTTTTATAAGTC
>VTFQ01000018.1:43828175-43890675 GCA_036281575.1 Ancherythroculter nigrocauda | reverse complement strand
ACGACAGTGATGTCTCAAGCTTATACTTCAATGAGTGCTAGACATCACTTCCGCTGTCAGAGCGCGATCAGACCTTACTAACGAGTGCTGAACGCAGTTGGACATAGTGGTGTTTTAGAGGTAAAAAATGATATAAATACTGTTTGGTTTCTCGCACAAACCGATCATTTTGTGTCTTAGGACATCAATGTGTCGTCGCGAGCCGCAGGGTTTAATTTGGATTTGTCTGTGCATGTTTTATTTACTCTTATAAATTATGTTACCATTGACTGGCATTATAAGACCGACAGACGGCAACGGTTGGAGTTAAAAATCATCATTTGTGTTCTACTGAAGAAACAAAGTCACCTACATCTTGGATGCCCTGGGGGTAAGCAGATAAACATCAAATTTTCATTTTTGGGTGAACTATCCCTTTAATAAAGGCCTTCTGAAGCGAAGCGATGCGCTTGTGTATAAAAATATATTTAACAAGTTATGAAATATCTAGCTTCCACCAGACCACCTTCTTTATTCAACTTACGAAGAAAGTGTAAACTGGCGTCACGTCAGTTAAGTTTTTTCCTTAAGTTGATAAGGAAGGTGTAGGATGTAGCGTAAGCATTTTGAACTGTGAGAGTTTTACACTTTCTTCCTAAGTTGAAGTATGTTTATGATGGATGGATGGATGTGGATGAAGACACTTTCTTCAGCTCATACTTGTTGATCCCGCTTACTGCCATTATAAAGCTCGGATGCATCAGGATATTTATTAATATTTCTCCGACTGCTTTCATCAGAAAGAAGAAAGTCAGATACACCTAGGATGGCTTGAGGGTGAGTAAAGCTTGGGCTAATTTTCATTTTAAAAGTGAACTAATCCTTTAAATAATATTAACATATAATTTTTTTTTATTTTAATCATGCATTAGTAAATGTTGAAATTTACATTAAACTAAGAGTGTTTTCATTGTTAGTTCATGTTAACCAATATAGTTAACTAATGTTAACAAATGCAACCTTGTTGTAAAGCATCACCAATCCGTTTTTCTTTAAAATAAAACAAAAACAACCGTAACACTTTAGGGTTTCCATGGTCAATCAAATATCAGGAGATTAATAATTTCCCTGCTTTCCAGGCCTGGAAAAGTCATGGAAAAATTTTTTATGAAAATATATATATTTTTCTATTTATTATTATTAATTTCTAGTTAGGTTAATCTTGTTCACAAGCCATGGTGATGTTTGATTTCTTTAGGATTTTTTCCTGAAAGATTCATTAGCAAATTGTTCTGAATTTGAATGAGTTTTAAAAATCCCTATCTAGTAATTACAAACAAACACATCCAGCGTTGAAACCTCCCAGACTTTGTATCCTGTGCGCAACCGATTCTGTGAAAGGAGAAAAGGTTAAACATAAGCTGCTGTATATTTTTGTGGCCCGTCAGCCTGAATTGCGTCGTCTGGACTCAAAGCATCACCCGTCTGGCACAGGCTCTCAAATTAAGAGGACATTTGATGTGAAAATCCTGATCTGTCCTTTTCGACTCCATTTAAGCTGGTTTTAATTCCAGATGTCTCTGCAGAGGTCATGATGACAGATATTGAGACTCACACTCAACATTAATCGAGGTCTCTGTTAAACCCCCTACGGCACGTTCACAAACGGACCAGGAGAACCGACATTTATAACATGCGGCATATGAGACAAGAGTATATTTCTGCGATGAGATTGAATCACAACAGTGCTTTCATTTGTACTCATGTTAACAGGTTAAACAGGTTTACATATGGAAAAAAACAACAGAAGTTAAACCAACCAAAACATAGATGCTCTCAAAGAAAACCATCAAAAGCAGTCGTTGCAGTTCACTAGGATTAAATAGTTTGGATATTGGTGCACGTTGAACTGGTACATTATAGAGGGTTCACAAGGGACAAAGATGGAATATACACATGCAAAGTCATATACCCAATTCAGCGCAATAGACATTTTGCACCTGTATGTTTTTTTTGTTTTTTTTTCATTATATAAATTTCAATCAGCATTCAGTCATTTTAAGTATAAGTAAGCTTCAGAAACAGGTCTTGTGGCAGAAACTTTGCAATGTCATTCATTTCTGTTTGATAAGTGGTACGGGTTGAACTTGCAAGCGCTTGAATGCTGTGTTATTAAATAAAACATACTGGGCCAAATTCATCTGCAAATGAATCCTTGATTTATGACTAGACAGAGATTAGATAGCTTGAGTGACCCATTAACAAACAAAAACCTGAGACTGACAGGCTAAAAAGGAATCAAAATACCTTCCAAAAAACACAATAAATTAGGAACATTTACCTGCGAGACGAACAAAATGGCTTCGAAGACAACAAAATGAATAAAGTGCAAATAAATTTCACATTGACTATGTAAAGTATCACATTTGTTTGGAGGAAACTCACATCTGGCCAAAAGTAAAGAGAAAAATATCAGGAATAAGGTTGTCAGAGTTTCCACAGGGATAAGGCAGCTTAATATATATTTGATCATGTCCTTTAACAACATATGCAGGGTTTCAGGACTTGGGTCTTTGTTTAAAGAGGTTATACTAGGGACATTGTAAAGCTAACTACAAACGTTCAACAATTTCCTGGGAAAATGCATTTAAAGCCACCTTACAGTGGATCACAGGTCGAAACGGAAAACATTCAAGGTAGCTACTTTTCTTTACGTGTAACACTTGTTTTCTGAACATGTATACATTCCCAAACCCTGAGCTGCCTCTTTCTCTGACAGACAGGGTTTAATTACATTTGATGGGTTTCTCTTTCATTTGATCAGCTCTGGTTGAGGAATAGTTCACCAAAAATGAAAATGAGCCATTTATTGTTGTTCCAAAATCATGCTTTTTTCTTCTGCAGAACACAAAAGTAGATATTAGGTAAGAAAATCTTCTGTTTTCCATCCAAACGGACAGTGATTTATGCTCTTCTGAAGCCATATGATAGTTTAGGAACAAAATGTACATCCATTTTTCATGCCGTATATTATAAGGTTGTGAATTCACTTTACATTTAAAATGGTTGATTTTAGTCTTTAGTATTTTATTTTTTAATTAAAAAAAAAAAAAAAAGTATAGAAATATAGCTGCAAAGAGCCGCAAAGAGCACGATAGGCCATGCTAACATGGCTGGGAGCGTCAGACCAGCTGCATTAACAAGCAAGTAACGACATTTTAAAATGATTTTACCACTAGTCTTGAAACTTCTCAGGCTCCGAGTTTCGCAATGATACGATAATGCATTCGTAAAATATAGTATTTTATTACAAAATTTAAAATGGTCGATGTGGATATAAAATTGGATATCGGCATATCGCCGGCATCTCTGAACCACTAAGTGGCGCTGTGCCGAAACGCAGCATGTAGCCTCAGATCATGCTTGTGATGACATGTACCAAGTTTGGTCTGAATAAGATAAAGCAGTGTGGAGATATAGCCTTATGGCTATTTTTGCGAACGCTATGTAAAATTTGTTTGCGAGTTTCATGTTTCATGAATCAACTTAAATTCTATAAATTTTTGTCAGCATGGTCTGATGATTATGTGGTTTAATTCTGTTAAAAATTCGAAAAAGTAGGTTTGTTGCAAAATTCAAAATGACAGGAAAATTTTATGACGGAAAATAACATCATAAGCGTCATTTCGTCTCTAGCCTTAACGGTTATTCGCCTAAACATGATTGAAATTTTGGACAGGTGGTGGCACTAGAGGGAGTTAGAGACTCCAAAATTGGTGTACTTAATGTTGGGCCAGTCCTCTATCAGTGTTCCAAATTTCATAACTTTTCTCCAGACGGTTCAAGAGCAGAAGGAACGGAAACAGAAAATAATAAGAAGAAGAACGCCAATTATTACTTCGGTGCTTGACCCCTAATTATATCAGCCATATCATGAAAATAATTATTGTCTTATCATATCTGCCTTAAATATTTTAATATACTTACACTATTGTTCAAAAGTTTGACATTTCTTGAAAGTTCGAGTCCTTGCTCAATAAAAGTATTAATTTCTTTTCATTTTTTTCTAATCGTATTGACCTCAAACTTTTGGACGGTAGTATATGTGATCCTTTTATGGAGTTTTTCCCATTTTGGAACAGAATAAATCACTGTATGGAAAAGAGCAGCTCAGACATTCTGCCTAACATCTCAAATTTGTGTTTCACTAATAAAATAATGTTCATTTTTGGGTGAACTGATCCTTTAAACTGAACAAGAGGCCTTTCGACCGAACACTCTAGAGACATTATTAAAGCTTGGGTTACTCATTGTAGACCAGTGCTAAATATAATAGTCAAGGACTTTTCTATGAATGATGCATCTGCAACACTACAATAATATATGCAAAGAACAGACCTCAGGCACGAGACCTCAGTTTGACATTCCACGACCCCTTCAAAGTGCCTCAAACAAAAAGTGCTTCTCTTGGTTCAGAAATGTTCTCGCATAAAATTTGCACTTATTGCCTCAGTTGTGATGTGACGCACATCTGGCCGTTGAGTAGACACTTCCACTGATTTTTTTCGCCATAGCTTCCCTTGATCTACTAAAGCATGTCTTATATACAGTACACAAGCCCTGTAACTAAACATAATGCTGTTCTGTAATGCATTACAGGGCATCTAGTCTATTTCAGTACCTCTTTAATCACTCTTGTACTTCCTTGGCAACCTGCCCTTCTGCTCTGTCACTTCATCATTGTGTTCATCCAATCCCCTTTCTTCTTATCTTAGTCTCATTTGCATAAGCTCCTCCCCTCAGTGAGACATTGCGGGTGTGTCCCGACCCACCATCTGTGTACTGTATCCATTGGCCGACTGAGTCATTGGCTCATGTCCTTCGTAATCGGGCTTGACCGGAGCCGTCGGTTTGCGGGAGCGCGAGGATCGGCCGGTAAACAGGCGCAGTGCCCCCCTGCAGATCAGGGAGAACCAGTAGAGCTGCGGGGCCATGAGGAGAGCCGCTCCGAGATTACACTGCCAGGGCACCTCAAAAGGAACCCGGTAGAAGGGAATAGAGGCGTACCTGGAAAAGAGGAAATGGACAGAAAATGTTATTATTTTAAGTTAAGTTATAATCAAAGAGCTAAGAGTATGTTTCTCCCGATAAACGTTTTTTGCATTATTGTCACCTCAGAGCGGGAGTGAGGAAAGGAAAGAAAGTTAATGGAATAGTTCTGGCAAACAAATAATAATAATAATAATAATTCTGTAATTATTTACTCACCCTCATGTTTATCCAAACCCATATGCTGTTATTTTTCAGTGTAAAACAAAGAGCTACAGGATTTAAAAAAAAAAAAAAAAAAAACATTCCAATGAACAAAAATAATGGTAAGACTTTACTATAAGGTTCCTTTTGTTAACATTAGTTAACTACATCATTTAACTTGAACTGATGTATCGCTCATCGTTAGTTAATGGTAACTAATGCATTAACTAATGTTGCCTAATGGGACCTTATTGTAAAGTGTTACCAAAACAGTATTTCGGTTTGGAAAAACTTGGGCTTGAGTAAATAATGACAGAATTCTCATTTTTGTGAGAACTATTCCTTTAAAAGTTAAAGAACTTTTAAAAAAAGAGACATACCTTCCATAAACGTAGTAGAGATAGGGGAAGAGAAGGACTCGACAGAGGAAGAAAGTGATCAGCATAACAGCTCCATTCACTTTGTGAAGAAGTGTGTGCTGTTGCTTGTACTTAAGAGTGAGAAAGAAAGAGAAAGACAAATAGAGAGAATAAGTAATGCAACTTGATGAAAGAAGGAAAAATGAGAAGAAAAAGTGTTTTAGTGTTTAATGTTTGAGTGATTATGAAATGCACACTGCAAACTGTTGAGAATAAAAAGGTCATATCCTACATTTTATTTTTTTCCCCCTAAGACTTGCTACTTTTTTGAACCCTTGGCATTTA
Source organism: Ancherythroculter nigrocauda (assembly GCA_036281575.1). NCBI lineage: Eukaryota > Metazoa > Chordata > Actinopteri > Cypriniformes > Xenocyprididae > Ancherythroculter > Ancherythroculter nigrocauda. The sequence continues at coordinate 43,884,739 of VTFQ01000018.1, read as the reverse complement.
GTCATATTTTCCATTTCATATTTTCCATCTATTTAATCACAGTGATGAGATAGATATAGATAGACAGAGACAGACAGACAGATAGATACACTACATTGCCAAAAGTTTTGGGACACCTGCCTTTACATGCACATGAACTTTAATGACATCTCATTCTTAATCCGTAGGGTTTAATATAGAGTTGGCCCACCCTTTGCAGCTATAACAGCTTCAACTCTTCTGGAAAGGCTTTCCACAAGGTTTAGGAGTGTGTTTATGGGAATTTTTGACCATTCTTCTAGAAGCATATTTGTGAGGTCAGGCAGTGATGTTGGCGAGAAGGCCTGGCTCAATTCATCCCAAAGGTGTTCTATCGGGTTGAGGTCAGGACTCTGTGCAGGACAGTCAAGTTCCTCCACACCAGACTCGCTCATCCATGTCTTTATGGACCTTGCTTTGTGCACTGGTGCGCAGTCATGCTGGAACAGGAAGGGGACATCCCCAAACTGTTCCCACAAGGTTGGGAGCATGAAATTGTTCAAAATGTCTTGGTATGCTGAAGCATTAAGAGTTCCTTTCACTGGAACTAAGGGTTCAAGCCCAACCCCTGAAAAACAACCCCACACCACAATCCCCCTCCACCAAACTTTACACTCAGCACAGTCCAGTCAGGCAAGTACCGTTCTCCTGGCAACCGCCAAACCCAGACTCGTCCATCAGATTGCCAGACAGAGAAGCGCGATTCGTCACTCCAGAGAACATGTCTCCAACTGCTCTAGAGTCCAGTGGCGGCGTGCTTTACACCACTGTATCCGACGCTTTGCATTGCACTTGGTGATGTAAGGCTTGGTCATGTAAACCCATTCCATGAAACTCTCAACGCACTGTTCTTAAGCTAATCTGAAGGCCACAGGAAGTTTGGAGGTCTGTAGCTATTGACTCTGCAGAAAGTTGGTGACTTCTGCGCACCTCAGCATGCGCTGACCCTGCTCTGTGATTTTACGTGGTCTACCACTTCATAGCTGAGTTGTTGTTGTTCCCAATTGCTTCCACTTTGTTATGATACCACTGACAGTTGACCTTGGAATATTTAGTAGTGAGGAAATTTCTCGAATGGACTTATTGCACAGGTGGCAACCTATCACAGTACCACGCTTGAATTCACTGAGCTCCTGAGAGCGACCCATTCTTTCACAAATGTTTGTAGAAGCAGTCTGCATGACTAGGTGCTTGATTTTATACACCTGTGGCCATGGAAGTGATTGGAACACCTGAATTCAATGATTTGGAGGAGTGTCCCAATACTTTTGGCAATAGATGGTATGCATCGACGTCACTTTCCCGCTGAAAACGTGCTCCCTCAGCAGGACTGAGTGGCAAAAGAACCTGCTGCGTGACTGGATTTAATAGGGGAAACTGCGAAAATGTGAGTAAAACTAACGAATTACACTAAAGGTTGGACTCGAAAGTGTTTCTTACAACTTGTCAAATAAACCTAATCCATGGATATTGACATGCAGCCAGGAGCCGTGTTTCCTGACATTTATATGTGCCTGATTTGACGCCAGGGAAATACATAAAGCAAATCTGTATTTATTTGTACAGTCAGTTGCAAAGCTCTTTTTTTGTTTTGGATGTGTTTTGTGTGTTTTTCGCGGCATTCACGTTGAAAACCAATGCTGCCACTCAGTCTTTTGCAACTTAGCGGGCGTGACCGCAGTCTTAACGGTCGGCGATGACGTCACATGCATACCCTCTATACCAGGGATGGACAACTCCGGTCCTGGAGGGCCAGTGTCCTGCAGAGTTTATCTCCATCCCTGATAAAAACTCACTTGCCTATAACTTTCTAATAATCCTAAAGACCTTGATTAGCTGGTTCAGGTGTGTTTGATTAGGGTTGGAGCTAAACTCTGCTGGACACTGGCCCTCCAGGACCGGAGTTGTCCATCCCTGCTCTATACAGACAGACAGTATGAGGTGGGACTGCCAGACAAAGACAGACAGAGGGCAATGGATGGTAGGAGTGTTTTTGGAAACCTGTTAGGAAACTATCATTATTTTCCATTTCCACTTGCTGCTGTTAATGACAGATAAATAGCATACTTCAACTTTAAGATAACTTAATGTCAGATTTGTAGTATGTAATTGATACACACTTATTCCGTACACTCAGCAGTAAATACACATCCTGTCACCTGGCTCAGTACCAAGCTAAACTGTGTTATTCCATATACTGGAGGCCGGGAGAAGGGGTGGACGGGGTAGAGAGCTAGACATCATATCAAGTGTTAAATCTCATCTAAATTCGGGGAGCTATATTCAGAGGCAGCTGTGGCCATGCGGCTATAGATGAGGCTCTGAGAGGGTGACTGCAGAAGAAGAATAAGGAATGCATATCTTAATCTATCTTGACATGTTCATTTCTAAAACACCAACCTATTAAAAAAGCATTAAAGGAAGAGTTTATACAACCCCCAACCCCTTTTTTCTTTTTCTTTATGAGAAACACAAAATAAGATATTTTGAAAAATATGAAAAATATTTTGTGGAAGTAATAAAGTCACCCTTGTGAAAAGAAGTGCACTTTAGCATACTTTTAAAACAAGTACCTACAGTATTATGGAAAAATATACTTTACTGAATGTAATGTTTTTGAACACTTAATTGCATGTTATTTACAATTAAATTAAAATGTATTATATTTTAAATGCAATTAGTTGAACTTGAGGTGCTTTTTCACCCACTTAAGTGGGACTAAAGTACATCATTTCATAATTACTTCTGTTGTCTTAGAAATATGATTAAAGTACTGCTGAATGCACTGACATACATTTAATGGTAGCCTAATATAAAATATACTTTATCATTTCTATTGACACTTGTATGTCAAGTATTTAAATATATTTGTAATTACACATTTGTATAATGAAGTTGCATTTTAGTACATTTAAGACAGATACTTTAACTTTAAATGTAATATCAAATAACATACTGCAGAAACAAGTACTTTACATGCTATCAACATGCTAGCAACATGCTAATCATGTTAGCAACATGCTAACAATGTACTAAATCATGCTAGCAACATGCTAATCATATTAACAACATGTTAAATCATGCTAACAACATGCTAATCATACTAACAATGTGCTATTCATGTTAACAGCATGCTAACACAATGTTAAATCTTGTTAGCAACATGCTGATCATGCTAGCAATGTGCTAATCATGTTAACAAATTGCTGAATCATGCAAACATACTAATCATGCTAATAACATGCTAGAAACATGTTAATTCATGTTAACAATGTGCTAATAATGTTAACAACATACTAGCCACGTGCTGAATAATGCTAGCAACATGTTAGCAATGTACTAAATTATGTTAACAACATGGCATCTATCTAATCTGACCATTTCTATCTATCTATGTATCTATCTATCTATCTATGTATCTATCTATCCGTTTTTCTGATAGACTGTATTGTCAAACTGAAAACCTTCAAACTTCAAGATTTTAAAACTTCTTCAAACTTTCTGGTCCGGCTTTCTCAAGCCAACTTAAGCCTCGTTTCCACCAAAATTACCCGGAACAATTTGTCCCAGGAATTTTTTCCCCCCCAGACCTGTTGCTGTCTGTGTACTGTGCTGTCTAAAGTACTATCAAGATTAAGTCTGGTGACACAGGCCAAAGTCCCACCCCCGAAAGTTCCTGAACTTTGAAAAAGTACTACCTCGTGAACAGGGACTTTCTGAGGGGAAAATTTTTACCCCAAACTTTATTTAGACCCTAGTTTCTTGCGGTCGAAACACACTGAGTACCATCTCAAAGTTCCTAGTTCCTGGGGAAAGTTTGTGCGGTGCTAACGGGCCATTAAAGTTTGTCTTTATCTGAAAGTACAGTTGTTTTTTTTAAATATATACTTTTAAGACTTGAAGTTCTCTACAAGAGCACATTCAATACAATTAAGCACATTTCTCTTTCACAAGGGACATATTTAGAACAACATTAGTGTGAGTAAATGATTTTAATAAATAATTTTGAGTGAGCTTTCACTTTCAGTGTGCGTTTCCTTTCCAATAATTGCATTTGCATTTATTTCTACTCTGTCAGGGTTCAGGCAAGACTTGCATATGTGCAGTCAGCACTTCTGTAAATACACTTTACTATGAATAATGTATTAAAGTACGACATAACGGAAGTTGTGCTTAATGTTGTACGCACACTGTTAAGACTAAAGCAGATGATGATGAATCAGGGTAAGAATACCACAGCGTGAAGAAAGCAGCACTCATCTAATCAATAATGAATATACCTGGATGAGGATTTTGCCCAGACAGACGGACGGTGTGCTGAGTTCAGCCAGGAACATGACACCCTGGAAGTAATCGCCCTTTCCCTGCCTCCAGAACTGGAAGTGAATGTGAGAGAAAGAGCGAGTCTGAACATGAACAGATTCTCCTGAGTTAAATGCTATTATTAGAGATTCTGGATCTTTAAACATCGCCTCCGCGATGACAATTACCACAGAGATAGGGAAGCACGCAGTGACCATGACAACGTGATGTAAGATCATGAGGAACTCTCGCCGGAGATAGCCTCTGACTGCCATAGCCTTGGATTTGGAGCCGTTGTCCACCTCGTGCCCTTTGACCTGGAGCTTGTGCCAGTAACACATGAACATGGCGTAGATGTCATACACAAAGTACGGCACAGCAAACCATATGTAGGAGCAGGTCAGCCAGTGTCTGAGAAAGAAAAACACAGAGACAGATGGACTGAGAACAGGTCAGGGAAAAACATTAGTTTATAACTGGGTAAAGGGCTTCCAACGGCCAGACCATGTTAGTCATAATTTCAGCACACTAAAGGCTGGTACTCATTTAGTTGAATCCCAAGGTTTATGGTTAAATCTCACTGCACAAATACACACTCATAATTGCGTATAGCCTTTATGCTTTTTAAACTGACCAACAAATACATCAACAAATCAATAGATTCTTATTACATCTTGTCATTAGGATCAAAGTGTGCCAAAACGACTTCTGTTCTGATTAAGAATTTATATAAATTGACTTTATGCCCCCAAAAAGTGATGATTGTTGCACCTACTGGTCCTCAATGATGTCCTGACAGGATGAGGAGATGATGTAACCAGCCGTAGAAGCCATAATAGCTTGGATGGATGACACCAACCTTGAAAATAAAACAAAACAAGTAAGTACAGCTAGTACTCTTCTGCCTGTTGTCACGTTTCTCCCTATTGTTTAGTGGAGGCTGATATGACAGTGTCTCATTGACAGTCTTTTTATCTATCCAAAGACTGTTTGGTTGCAAAACATTAGAAATGTTACTAACTACTTAAGGCCAAACATAAGCTGCTTAAAGGGATAGTTCACACAAAAATGAAAATTATCCCATGATTTAATCACCCTCAAGCCATCCTAGGTGTATATGACTATCTTCTTTCAGACGAACACAATCAGAGATATATTAAAAAATATCCTGGCTCTTCCAAGCTTTATAATGGGAGTGAATGGTGCTCCTGAAGTCAAAAAAAGTGCATCCATCCATCATAAAAGTAAGCCATACAGCTCCAGGTGGTTAATAAAGGCCTTCTAAAGCGAAGCGATGGGTTTTTGAAAGAAAAATATCCATATTTAAATCTTTATAAACTAAAATAACTAGCTTCCGGAATTATCATGGGGTAATTTTCATTTTTGGGTGAACTATCCCTTCAAAGAAGACCTATTATGCTAACTTTCTTTAACGTGTAATGTTGCTGTTTGAGTATGAAAAAGCTCTGCAAAGTTCCAAAGCACAAAGTCCCTCCAGTGGGAGTTATTTTCTATATATAGTGTCACTGTTTCTGAACTCCCTGAAACGCCTCCATTGTAGCCTTGAGTTTTCTTCCGGGAACAAACACGTCACAATATCCCTCATTTAAATAATTCCCACCCAAGGCATATGCAAAATAAAGTGTCCTGGTTGAGTTAGTTAGTAGTGTGTTGAAACTTTCGGTTATGGTAAGGGGCGGGACATTTCCCAAACACGCTCAAAGTGGTTGACCAATCACAACACACTGATCCAGCCAACCAATCAGAGCACGTTGTGCTTTTCAGAAGGAGGGGCTTCATAGAGACAGGAACTAAACAGAGCGTTACTGACAGACTGGGAAGAGAGGTGCTGCAACAATGGAGAATATGTGGAAAATTTATTGTGTTTTTTTGAACATTTAAGCATGAAAACTATTCTAGTAGAGCCCAAAAAGGGCATAATAGATGCCCTTTAACCTCTGTGCAAGTTTTTACCTGGCTGAAACGATGACGGCATCGCCCTCACTCCACCGCAGTCCAGGGATGGATTTGAGACAGTGCTTGGACAACAGGAAAAGGCCCGGGAAGAACACAGACCCCGCCGCTAAGATGGACAACATGGTCCCTCGTAGGTGAACTCCGATAATACTGTGTTCAAAAAAGCCCTCCGCAGATCTCCCGTCCGGCTCCCCCTTCTGTAACGAAAACGCAGAGAGGAAAGGTTATGAATAAACAAACTAACAAATGACTAAAGCAACATTTTCAAAGAAGCGTTTCAAATGGAAATAGTAATTATAAAGAACAGCTCTCATCTCAAACAAGGAGGGGAAAATGGATTCTCTTGAGACTGAATTGTGTTGCATAAACCAAGTTATTATGTACGCCCTATATGATACCACATGTGTCCAGTCACTAGCAACATAAGTCTAACACATGCAAACCAAGTCACATGTCATCGGCAGAACTAACGTTCAGAGTCAATAATATCCTGCATTTTTTGCCCTGTATTAATATAATGCAACCTAATGTAAATGTTTAATGATGACGGTTAGTGAACACTCAAAGTACACATTCAAAACATTTTAAATAGAACATATTAATATACTTTAACAATGAATATTAAATTCATTACATACATATGAAATACCCATGACAATTGACATGTGAGAGTGCAGACTTCTACTCTTCAAACTGTTTTATTTGAGGCATACTGCATTAACAATAATAAAAAATATGTTGAATAGTTACAGTAAAGTAGAAAATAATGTAGTGTTTTTGTAAATTTAACTATTTAAGCAGATATTACAAAAATATGTATACATATACAGTGTATATTAAGTTAATAAATATGAAAAATATTAAATAATGAATTATATTTATAACTAAATTATAAATATTTTATAGAATATATTATGCATATTATTACATATATATATATTTATTAAAAATGAATCGAAACAAAATACATAGTGTATTACATATTTATAAATGTATTAAGTTAATATCAATCAATTATCAAAACATTAATAATTATATTTTTACATAATTATATAGAATATATAATGCTATATATATATATATATATATATATGAAATGCAAGTAAATTAAAACACAAATTAATTCTAAGTTAATATCACTCAATTATTAACATTAATTATAATATTTATACATATTATATAGAATCTTTTAAAAGCAGTGCTATGATGCAATAATATTATTAATATGATGCAATATTATTATACATTTTTAAAATATTAATATTATAAATAATTATAATACATTTAAAACACAGTAATTAAAGGGAAGGGAACGTGTAAAATGTCATAAATGCCCCAGAAAACACGTGATGACTGAAGTGTTTTGACAGACCCCTATTGTTGTCCAAAACAAAGGATGGAACCTGCATCCCAACATCATCATCATCCTCATCCCTAACGCATTTGGCCATCCATCCCCTGCATGCTTCTCCACAGCCCTCTTCATTCAAGCAGCTTTAACATTAATATTATTTTAGAGGAGCATTTATCATTTATGACTAGTTCGTAAATCAGCTGATATAAAAGCACGTGGATCCCAGCTGAGATAGACAAAAATGCGCAATGCGCTATCATGCAATCACAAAAAAAACGGAGGTTTAAGAAAAGTAACAGCACGTTGACTCAATCTACATACAAAATGGTCGACCACCCTTTTAGTCAAAACATGACTTAGTGACAAACGTCTATATCGGCGTTCCTCTCTCGAAATGACACGTTATTGGTTGATGGAAGACAATGCTCGTGTATTTGCGTGACATAACGGATAATAACAGTCGCTCGCTCGCACTGGAACAGGCCGTGATTCCCCATCTCTGCTGCCGAACTAACAATCATATTACGCGACATGCTCTGAATGGCAAAATGAATGAAGCGAGAGGATGAACATACGTGACGGTCAGCGGCCTGTCGACCCTCGCGTCCCCGTGGAAACAAAGCATGTTTTATCTACTGACATGGTTTTTGGCGTATATCTGTAGTGTCTTTGGGGTGAATAAATGTGGAGTAGGAGCTCCGTTGTTCAAAGATGCGATTGCTGTTTTTGTTCAGTCCCCGGCTCACAGAAATCTCCCGACGTCGCTTGAATGTCTCGGTTTAGTTCCTGTGAGATGATGTTTTAGCCTCTGAAATGCGGCTTAGACCGAGACTCCTCCGAAGTGGTTAGATAAAGTCCGTTCTCCTGCCTGATGTTCTGCTACATTATCGATCACACAGAGGACAGCAGTGCGATGGCAGCACTGCTGCAGCGCGCGCGTCCATCACCATCTGCACTGCTTACATTACCCAAATAAATCAACCGGCTCCTGATCAATAACTTCCCGAACCGTACAGGACTCCGATGCTTGCTCTAGTGTCGACCTTTCCACCCATATGCTGTTGTTATGTAGGTCAGTGGAGTGCTTGAGAGCACCGTCAGACCATCTGAGGTGCGGATTTCACGCGCTTGTTGTGACAAAAACAATGAGCGGAACGGAGAGTTCGTCCCTCCGGAGAACAAAATGAGAACGCATGTGGGATCTGCTAATTGTTTGTTGGAGGATTCAGACAATTCTGTGGGGAAAAACGAATAAAAACGTCAGTAGCAATCCCTCGAGTCGAAATGTATCCAAAACTGTAACCATACTAATGGAAGCGTTTGTGTTTTTATATCATGCAACGTTATACAGTCAACATATGTCAGTTTTAGGGGTACTTGGAATATTAAAAAGTATAACTTCTTTCATTCTGTGTTAAATCATTAATCATATGTCCCAGAATAAAGATCTGAATTTATGTGTAGTTTGGAAGAAAGTGTTGATGGTGTGGATATTGACACGGTGATGACATTTCTCACTATAGCCTTGGATTTGATATCACAGATTAATTTAATCTGAACGCATGTAATAAAAATAAATGACTGCTTCTGAATTAAAATTCTCGAGTGTTTTATGTACATCTAATTTTTTCTGTATAATGTTTGGTGTGATGATAATGACAGCAGTATAGGGACTGCGATTGTCATATATATATATAAAAAAAAAATGAAATGGCAAACGAATTTAAAGCTGCAGTCTTGAATTTTTTTTTTTTTTTTTGGTTAAAAATGATCCAAAATCAATTTTTGAGCAAGTACATAACCCGCCTATCTCCTTACCTTAGCCCGATTCACAACGGTAAGCTTGTAATATTGTTTGATAATAAAATCCGTACTGGTAAGTTTCCGCGGGAAATTCGAGCATGCAGCCGTTCGTCTTTGCATCATTACGTCACGTCTGTTTACATAAAGGAGTCGCAGCTAGTAGGCTATACATAAGGACAGCGGATCATTTATAGCCTTTTCTCACAGCAGCTGGAATAATTAAACTTATTTTGATGGCGGATTGCAATCCAGAAAGGTCCAAATGACAATCATCAGTGACAACTGGAGATTGAAATCTACAGGAAAGATAATACACACTAAATGCACAGTCAAGCAATGCTGTTGTTGTTAACATTATCAATTTGAGAACAAAGTATAACAATAATATTAATTTGCATGGTTTGATGTGATTAAGCAATCGTTAGATTTAATCACCATTAACAGCACAATTTATTATAATGCTTTTTTCCCCTCAGTTGGTCAGAACAAAAGTGGCAGACATGTTACTTACTTGTTCAGATGACATTTTCCGGTGAAAATTCTTACTTAGATTCTACATCTTGAAGTATGACCAGTGATTCTGAAGTACAGTATCCAAAACGGTGCGGTGACTGACAGCAAACATTAGATTCATCCGCGCTGAGGAGCCGTGCCGAGGCACAACCCACGTAAAGATGATAATTCCGCAAATAACTGCAATTGCAGGTTTCAAACAGAGATGGCGACAAAGAGGCAAAACTTACGGACTGCATCTTTAAGTTCTTATGAAAAAGATTGTCTAAAATAGAGAGAATTAATGGCAAATTTAAAATTTCAACACTTGAAAAAAAAAAAAAAAAAAAAAAAATGGAGGTTGCTATAAATATGAATGAATATAGTAAAAATAAATGACCGTCTCTGTTTGGAAACAACATTTTTCTTAAATGTTAATGTAAAATGATAATATAGTATACACACACACACACACTTAAATACCAAATAAGTTGAAATTTATATTTTTCTTATGAAGTTCTCATGAAAAAGTAAAATCTAAAATACAGAAATTATGGCAATTTTAACATTAACACTTAAAAATAAAAAGCAATTGGAAAAGGTGGCTATAAGTTGTCAAATATAAAACAATCACAGTTCACCATGCAAATTGATAACCAAGAAGACCAATTGCGATTTGAACCCAAAATAAAGTAGTCCGGGCAGAATTAAAGGGTTAGTTCACCCAAAAATTTAAATTTTGTCATCATTTACTCACTGTCATATTGTTCCAAACTGGTACGTTTTATTCTTCTGCTGAACACAAAAGAAGATATTTTAAAGAATGTCAGTAGCCAGACAGTTGATGGACCCCACTGACTTCCATAGTATTTGTTTTCCTACTATATTAGTCAATAGCTATAGTCAACTGGTTTCTGACATTCTTTAAAATATCTTCTTTTGTGTACTCATACAGGTTTAGAACAATTTTAGGGTAAGTAATGGCAACATTTTCATTTTTGGGTGAACTGTCCCTTTAATAGCACAGGTGTAAGATTAATGGTGTAGAGTAAACTCTTAATCACAGTGTCTGAGGGATATCAATGCTGCCTTGTAAGCACCAATCACTGTAATTTATTGCTTGGTTGCACGTGTGTTGAAACACTGCAAGGATGTATCGTGACCGCTCTGAATTTACACGTATAATGAGAGGACAGTGAAAGGGCACAAATATTGACACCTGCAGTCCTGGGATTCGAACTGGCAACATTCCAGCTCCCAAAACCGAGGTCTAACCGAAGTGTATCATGAATTATTGATGTGCTCAAGATATATTACAATATAGAGAGAGCAGCGAGACAGACTCATCTTCAGGAAGACCAGAAAGCATTGTGCTGTTGAGAACATGTCACTGATTTCATTCACTTCAGTGTGTTTGACCTTGTTTTTCCTGCTTGCAGTGACCCCATTTAGACTGATATGGATTATTATTTTTCAGATGGACAAATATGATTGGGCGGAAGAGGAGGTCAAGGTCGGATCTTTGCACACACGCACACACTGATCTTGACAATATAAGTCACGTGACCCACAGAGATATGATTACTCCATTTCCTTTTAATAGTCAAAATTACAAAATGATAACATGTTCTACATCATCTACAAAATAATAACATAATATCCATGATCATGGTAAGCATCAACATTTTTGTTTTGCTCTGTTTATAGACATGCATACTGCTGAGAAATATAAAAATATAAATATAAATACATCCCATTATTATCTTACTTTCCTTTTTTACTGGTTCATCATTGACTATAATTTAAAATAGTTGTAGTGTTTGACAAATTAAATGCGGTAGAGTACAATAATAAGGCATTGAGATGCATTGCCAGAGCTGTACAGAGATTAGAGGTATTATTTCAGCGTAATGCTAAATTAAAAAGAATAACCTAAATATGATCTGAAGCTTATAATAATAATAATAATAATAACAACTACGTTTCTAGACAGGAAGAACAAATCTCATATTCAAATTAAGCTCATGAATAACCAGATATACAGTACCAACACTAAAACTGATCAAACAAATCACTCCAGTACAAAACCAAGAACCAAGACGAGTCTTTTTTTCTTCTCCGTTGTTTTTAAACCTTGAGCTAGTAAAGAGTTTTATTTCCTTGTGTGAAGTTCAGTTTTACTTGAGCGCACATGATTAAGCCCTTCTTTAAACACGCCATTCACACATTCATAAAAGAAAAGAAAAAACAATCTTCTACAAAAGAGCCGTTTGCTGAAAGTCTCAGTGGAAGCAGTAACAGCTGCACTCCTTTCCTCTGACGGCCTGCTGCTCAGATAAATAACACGAGGACAAATCTGAAGGTAAACAGCAAAGCCTTTAAACGCTTCTTCCTATTATCTTCCCTCTCTTTGAATTTCCTAGTTCAGCACCTCATCATGTTACACAGGAAAAGTCAGGCAGAGGATTCATAGTTTCAGTATTTCATGTTCTTCTATAGATGTACACGTGGATTAGACCCAGAGGAGAATCGGAGTAGGAAAATGTGTATATTTTAAATGCCCACAGTACAGTCCTGGCCAAATTATTACACTCAAACAAGCATCCTAAATAATTTTAAGTTCGATCACATCTCACCAGTGTTGGGGAAAGTTACTTTTAAAAGTAATGCATTACAATATTGCGTTACTCCCTAAAAAAGTAACTAATTGAGTTACTTAGTTACTTTTTATGGAAAGTAATGCGTTATGTTACTTTTTCTCATCTGGTCTGGGCTGTTTGTTTGTTTTTATAACAACAGAAAAGTTCTATTTTTGGCAAATGTAAAGGCCCTTTCACACCAAAAGTGAAATGAATAAACCCCATGCATATTCACGCCTGTACAGTAGAGGGCGCAGCTCAAACAAAACTTTCAGCTGTGCTGCCATTGTGGAATACAGAAGAATAGGATGCAGGAAAAGTAGTAAATGAGTAAATGTAAGCTCACATTTAGTCTAGAATAAACATGTTCACACAGCGCACACAATGCCTCGGCACTCCTGATTTCTCTCAACATGGGGACAGTAGAGCTGTCAGTCAATAATGTGAAAACAAAGTAACTTCCCTTACTTATTTTGAAAAGTAACTTCGATATTTTGTTGTAAATTTAAAAGTAATGCATTACTTTACTAGTTACTTGAAAAAAGTAATCTGATTATGTAACTCGCGTTACCCCCAACACTGCGTCTCACAACATCAAAAATTAAAATGTTTACATTCTAAATGTAACTATTTAGGACAGTCCTGTAAAAGAAGCTAGCAACTAATAGTTAAGGTGAAATCTGGGTATTTTTACTTTTGGATTTTCGTAGGCAGATTTTTTTTTCATTTATGAGCAGTCCACACATTTCCTTCAAAAATATCTTGTATGCTTGTTTAAACTAGTATAATGGTGGTCTGGATAATCAGTGACAAACTCAAAGTCACACAGACTCAAACAGAAACATTATTTGGCCAGTACCGAACAGACACGACTGGATGTGTGAATCTCCAGTTCATGTCCCATAATAATAATAATAATAATAATAATTAGGACTACTATTACTACTAGTCTACTAAGATTTTGGCATTGTGACATTATTTTCATGAACATTTTATATTACTAGCAATACATTTTTTGTAAAAATTTTTTCTTCAATTTTTAAAATCAACAAATTAAAGGCAGTGCAAAAGCCATGATGTACACTTTCACTGTCAGTAAGATTTTTTGTTGTTGTTGTTGTTGAAAGAAATTAATACTTTTATTCAGCAAGGATGCATTAAATTGATTAAAAAGTGACAGTAAAACATTTATGTTACAAACGATTTCTATTTCAAATGAACGCTCTTTGAACTTTGTTCAAAGAATCCTAAAAAAAAAAAAAATGTATCAGTTTCCACAAAAATCTGAAGAACTGTTTTCAACATTGATAATAATCAGAAATGTTTCTTGAGCAGCAGATCAGCATATTAGAGTGATTTTTGAAGGATCATGTGACACTGAAGACTGGAGTAATGATGCTGAAAATTCAGCTTTGAGCACAGGAATAAATTATATTTAAAATATATACAAATAAACAACAGTTATTTTACATTTTAATTGTAATTCTAAATATTCTCAATGGTAGAATATAAATACTTCTATATCATTGTTTAGTTTTGAAATTATGGTAAAGAGAATTGTGTGAACTACTTTTATGCAAATAATGTCACAATGACAAAACACTTAATGGACCTAAAATCAGACAATTTCTTTTTTCTTTCTCCCCATTTTGGGTTAAATATACCCTGGCATCTGCCACATAGTGTGTATGTAATTGTCTTTGCTGAACGTTACTACTTTCCTCTTTCACCTCATGAAACCTCTCGTTTTCACCTTTCAGCTCTTTCTTCTGCTTTTTGTCTTTCGTCACCAGAACTATTATGACTTATGAATGGATCTCGAGGCCTTTTTATGGCGGTGGATGTCTGGCAAACAAACAGGAAATCATATTACAGGCAAAAGAAATACAGTAGCAATACACAATCACAGTATCATCAGAGTCCTGCAGCGATGAAAACAGAGAAGTTGAAAGGGAGAAGACGACAGCGAAAGAGAAACCAGCGCGACGTGGCCATTTTTTCCCAATAGTGATCTTTCACCCAACATTTACTCACCCATATGACTTCCTTTTTCCGTAGAACATAAAAGAAGAAATTTAGCAGAATGTCTGAGCTGCTCTCTTCCATGCAATGAAAATCAACAGCCTCCAAAGCTTCAAAAAGGACAAAAAAAGCTCTGTTTTGTGACAGAAAGTCATACGAAATCTGAATAAAAGTGAGTAAATGAGCAAACATCCGCTTTAAAGGAAAAATACTGCCATCTAAGTCTGTTTTCCCACCTTTATGCCCTGATCCTTCTTGTTAAGCCAAGATAGCCTAGGAAGACTAAATAGTCACCCTGCCCTCTCAGCAAGACAAGAAAATGTACATATTAATCTGGTTTCGAGAGAGTTAAGCGTAAAGCGACTGTGTCTTAATATGTGCATCGAGAGGTGTTCTTTCAAAATGTATCATGCTACAGTAGTTGTCATTGTACGTGAGTGCATGTCATAAAGCATGAGCAACTCCCACTCAGAATGCCTATTTTCACAGTTTCTCCTTGGCTTCTTGTGGAACTTTAGTGTAATAAATTGTATAAATGGCTGTTTTGAGTCATACATGTGTGTAGTAGCTACTTTTTTAGCTGTGTGTAGTATGTGTGAGTACTAGCACGTGTGCGCTACAGGCCTGCTCTGCTAGCTTTGAGGTTGCGGGATGATGCTGGAGCAGTCGGTCACCAGCAGATCCACCACCGTGTTTCCGCTCACGAACATCGTGGGTGCCGAGACCATGTTGCACAGGGTGACCGTGCTCCCCGGAACCGCCTCACTGGTGGTGGTGGTTGTGGTGGTGATGATGGGGTTGGGATCGCTCACAGGGGGGTTATGGGTACCCATGTGGCCTTGCAGCTGTGTGGGGGTCTTGCAGTGCACACCGCAAAGCTGACAGACCAGGACGCCTCCAGAGCCTGTGGTGCCGAAGCCTCCTCCGCTCTCCTTCCACTCCTGACCGTGGTGCTTCTGAGCGTGAACACGCAGGTACGTCAGTGTGGTGAAACCTGATGGGGCAAATGTTTGGGAGGTGAAGTACTGCTGCTGAATTTCATTAACTGATGATTGCGATTACCTCATAATAACTCGTTAATGATAATTACAGCAGACAAGCTGATTATGTAGTTTTTTGTTTATGCAATTAGTGAGGTTTGTTGAAATACAACGTTATAGCAAAGTGAACATGCAAATTTCAACTCACTCATGGGACAGACAGACAGACAGATAATACTCACTGCGGTTGCAGAGGTGGCAGGAGTGATGCTGTGATTGGTTGTGCACCCTCATGTGATCCGTGATGTACGCAGCAGACAGCAGTTTGCCACAGATGTGACACGGAACCTTCTCTTCGTGTCTGATCATGTGAGCACGCAGTCTGTCCCGTGTGGCAAAGCTTGATTCACACGTCTGTAGCATTTATATTTCATTTAGAGAAAAAAATATTCACACAAATAAGTAAAACAATATACCAAATTGTTTATGCATTTCATTAGAAAGATACACAGAAAATATATAAATAGAATTGCTTTAATATTTAGCTCATATAACTGAAAACAATGAGTAAAATAATAATAAACTAATAATACATATCTGAATGTAGAAAAAACAGTTTTGTACCATCTTTTACCTCAGTAATGCATTAAAATCAAGACTTCTTTCAGTGTAAATTGTAAAACAGCAACAAAACAAACTTCCATACCGGACATTTGAAGGGTCTTTCTGAAGAATGGACCTGTCTGACATGACTGTTGAGATGATCAGGCCTGTGAGAATGAGTAAAAGACATTTCATTCACAGTCAAATTTAGAAGCTAAGAGCTCCAAGTATAATCTAAGGTTATTTTCAGACCAATGGGTCGTTTGCTTGGTTCCGAAACAGGGATTAAAATTGTTACAATGTTACAATTTATTCTTGGTTCAGTTCACCTTCATAAGGCAACATTTCTCGTCACACCCCTAGTATTTACCCATCATACACTGTATGCTTTCTCACCACAAGAAAACCTCCAGAGTTCATTTTCAAGCACGGTAATACCACCTCAGACTGTTTTTTTTTTTTTTTGGTGTGGATTCAAGCATGATAGACGTGTTCATATATGCCTAAACTAAACGAACTAAGAGAAAACTCACCAGGTTTAGAAATGAACACCATAAAACACATTATAGACAATGCCAGTGTATTGAGATCAGAGGTCTGCCCTACCGTGAGAAAGCTTTAGCACAGTGTGGGCACACATAGGGCTTCTCCACGCCTCCCTGGTGGGATCTGACGTGATGGCTCATGCGGTCCTTCCGCTTGAAGCGCTGTTGGCAGATCGGGCAGGAAAATGGCTTCTCGTCCGAGTGGGAGAGCCTGTGTCTGTTCAGGTGGTACACATCCCTGAAGGCTTTACCACAGGTCTCACATGCGTGGTTTTTACGCACAGGGTTGGGGTTCTGGTTTACTGGCCTCTGAGGGGGGAGTAGGGAAATGAGAAGATCATTCAACTGTCTGAAGTAGAGCTGCAAGATATATTGAAATAAAATTGAGTGCAATATGGCCTGGTGCAACTGTCAAATCAAACAGGCTGCAATTTAATCAAATAAATATATGTGGGTGAATCATGTAATTTAGACGTGTTTAAGCTCATTTACTGTGAATCGAGCAGTTGAAACGATGGGTTACGGTTTGAACGTTAAAATTAAGACGTAAATATTTGTAGCATAATTTTACAGTAAAATACATCTACTTTTATTACTTAAATTTTTATTTTATAGTACAATAGTGTTATTGCAATACATTTCTTTGTTTAATATATTTATTTAATAATAATAATTACCAAAAAAATGGTGTAGGATTTACTATAAAATAATTTTCACAGAAAAATTGCTAGTATATTTCACAAATAATTACAAAGAAACGGCAAGTAACACATTGAAGTTAACATGAAATTTTGAAGTAGAAAGACTGAAATAGCATTTTCTTGTAAAACGTACTCGAATAAATTTTATTTGGAACTTAAAACAAAAAAATATTACTGTGAAGCTCCTGAATCATTCAGCTCTAAAAGGATTGCACCATTTTAATAGTCTTCAGAGTAAAAAGTAATTTTCAAAATCACCCCACTCACTCTATAACGATTCATTCTTTTCAAATATCCAGCAGTCATCTGGTGAAAATCCCAGATTTTTTTATATGGCAATATATATAGCAGATTTTGCATTATCTTGCAGCCCTAGTCTGAAGAATGTCCTAAAATAACGGTCTGAAGCCTGGTTTATTTTTTCACGAGAGCAAGGGTGCATACACAAAAAGTGATGTCATCGCATACCCCGTGGGCTCTGCTTTGCATGGCGCGTGCATCTCCGAAACTCTGGAACTGTGCACTCACAGTGCTTGAATCCCATTGGACAAATCTGAAGGAAGGGTGGCTATGCTGTACTACTGAGGCAGAGAATAGGAATAATCCAGGAATATATGTTTTAAAGTATTTGTGCTTTTAATTAAAAGTACTCCTCCACTACCTTTTGTATATCCGAACAATACACTAAACCTTGATGATTTTATTAATTCATTAATCAAGTTGCTTATATAGCTATTCTTGATTTTATAGAACTGTATGTTAAAAAACAAAAATGCCAATTTTGTATTGCATTTTTAAAAGTATGTTTAATTTAAGTTTATTAACCTTATGAAGCACACTGTGTCAAATTAGATGCACAAATTTCTAAAGCCTCTAAATTATCAACATGATCAAAATATGCCTTCTGTTGTCTGATTGATACTTTCTAGCAAGTAAAAGTTTAGTATACAAACATGTCCAACTTCAGGTTGTGGTTTGTGTGTTTTTTTTGCTGTGGAATGATTTAAACGTAAGTAAATGTAAGAATAATATTGTTAGTTGTTTTTCAAGATGAACACTAACTGGACTGAAACTTGATTATCCATCCTTTTTTTTTTTTTTTGAAAAGTCAGGGTAAAATGTGAGTATCAAATATTATCCATTAGGTTTTGAGAAACATTTGTTTGTTTATCTCTCAGTAATCATTGTTTTATATTGCATTATATGTTTTGCCCCCTCAATAAAAATGAGAGCTTTGATCATAAAACTAAGCATTTAAATATCATCTTACTAAAACATATTATTCAGAGGATATACAGTGACAACTGATATTTATATCCATTTTATGCAAGTAGTCTGTTATACCGTTATTAAAATCTCACTGATTTGCATTAAAAGCATCAGAATTGCATCTTACTTTTGGCCATACAAACATCAGCATCTGCACAATGCCATAAAGTCTGATGTATCAAACATCATACTCAACAAAAAAACACATATAAACACATGTAAACTTGTGCTTATGTGCAGTTTAACACAACACAGACACATGGTCAGTGCATTTACTGGTTTGTTTAGTGTTGTTTTTTTTTCCACCTTATGTATACAACCAGCAAACATAAACGAATAATATTATACTGGCTATGTCAGAAACTAATTCTTATCTCCTGGATCTGATTTTCAGTGGAATTTACATTTATGAGGGAATTTTTCCACCCCAACATATAAACGACAATGTTCCATTTTATTATGCAAAATACTTCTGTTCAAAATACAATTAATTTAAATAAATACTCTATTTGAGTAATTGGGATATTAACTAAAATATTAAATAAAAATTAACTCTTTAATTATTAATTTATTTGATAGTATTCATAACTAGGCCTTGAGCAAAAAAATAAAAATAAATTTAAAAAAAAAAAAATCAAGAAATATATCAAATGTTAAGTGGGATGTTACCTAAAATATTAAAGCAGAATTAACTCTTTAATTACTAATTTATTTGATAATATTCATAATTAGGCCTTCAGCAAAAAAATCCAGAAATATATCAAATGTTACAGATAAAAAGAGAGGTATTCATTATTGCTCCTTTTATATTTCACTTCCATTTTTGCATCGAACCCTCATTAATTTCTGAGCCTGCTAACTAGGCAAACAATTTTGCTGCTTCAGGTGATATTTTCTCAACACCCTTTTTTAAAGAGGAATTTCCATGACATTTACATTACCTTTCCAGTCATTCATTAATACAGAACATATAAGAATAGTTCAAAAATCATCAGAGATTTCTGGGGCATTTTTCCATTTTATATGTCAGCTACCAAGCTTTTCAATTTTTATATTTAAATTATTATATTTATTAGTGTGCAAATGTCTGTGTGCAAGAATTATGTGATTGCTGCTATTGTAACAAATATAATTTCCTGTGAAGGATTAATAAAGTATCTATCTTTAAAAAGACTCAGATCTTAGTAAAATTTTCAATTTTCCCTGACCATGGGAACCATAAAAAAAACAGTCTGCAAAGGTTTGTGCGACTAAGTATATCCAAGGCTTGCAGAAGTTAAAAAAAAATATATAGTTTCTACATATAAACATTTGTATATTTAATTGGTCGCAACATTATGTGATTTAACGTATGCTACATGAATGCAGTATCTGAGAATACACACACAAACAAACGGATGCCCACCTGTACAGGCTCCCCTGTTACCATGACAACAGCAGTCGGAGGAGGGAGGGCAGTCACAGTGGAAGCCACGCTCTCCATGGCAACATCATTTCCATCTTGAGTGGCCAGGACTTGTGTGTGGGGAGGGGGCAGCACGGCAGTAGGGGGCAGCGTTTGGGTTTGCTGTTGGGGTATGGAGAGGTGAAGGAGAGAGAGGGGGACTGTGTGTCTTTCTGCACTCTCTTTGGCCACGGCCTCTTGGCTCTGAGAGCCCCCCTTCATGCGGATGCCGGTGTGGACGGATTGATGGCGCCGCAGGTTGTAGCTGTTCTTGAACTGCTTACTGCAAATTGAGCAGATATGAGCCGCACGAGCCGTCCTGGACACTGGCTTCACTGATGGGATGGAAAGTCAAAACTGAGCGTTACTAATCAGTAATAAGTCAGTTTAAGGGTTAGTTCACACAAAAATGAAAAATCTGTCAATAATTACTCATGTCGTTCCACACCTGTAAGACCTTCGTTCATCTTAGGAACACAAATTAAGATATTTTTGATGAAAGCTCTCTGACTCCTCCATAGACAACAATTTAACAACAACTGTCAAGGGCCTTAAAGGTACTAAAGGCATCATTAAAACAGTCCACGTGACTGCAGTGGTTCAAACTTAATGTTATGAAGCGACGAGAATACTTTTTGTGCGCAAAAACAAAACCAAAATAATGACATTATTAAACAATATCTTCTCTTCTGTGTCATTCTCCTACGCCATTTACATTGCAGCGCTTCCAGGTTCTACGACTGGCCGGTATTGGCCAACGCTGTTCACGTGATCAGCACAAAGCACGCATGTGATCCTGAGGCATTAGGCGGCCAATATTGATCCGGCGTTCTGACGTAGAACCTGGAAGCGCTGCAATGTAAATAGCATAGAGAATGACACAGAAGAGAAGATATTGTTGAATAAAGTCATTATTTTTGCGCACAAAAAGTATTCTCATTGCTTCATAACATTAAGGTTGAACCACTGCAGTCACTTTGACTATTCTAACAATGTCTTTAGTACCTTTATGGACCTTGAAAGTGTTGATTATATTGCCGTCTATGGACGAGTCATATACCTCTCGGATTTCATCAAAAATACCTTTATTTGTGTTCTGAAGATAAACGAAGGTCTTACGGGTGTGGAACAACATGAGGGCGAGTAATTCATGACAGAATTTTGATTTTTGGGTGAACTAACCCTTTAAGGTGCTGTCACATCAGGTAAAAAAGGTCCATTGTCTATTGTCAATAGTATAGCGATGCATGAAGCACAGCTCACACAGAAGTCACTTTTAAACCAACAGCTCTCTGTTGGTAATTATGGCGAATTCACGTGACCAAATTGAACCCATTGCGAAATCTGCATGTGGAAATCTTTCATCCTTATGCAAAATTCCCAATTGCAGAATTTCCTACTGAAATGAAAATTCGATTTACAAGGGTAAATGTGACCGTACCTTTACAGACACACTTTTTGACCTATGACTTGAGGGCAGAAAAAGTTTTTTTGTGTCAATAGTGTAGCGATGAATGAAGCACAGAACTTTGACTTTTTTTCTTTCTTTTTTTTTTTTTTTACTTCAACTTGTTGCCAAATCTGCATGGGGAAATCTTTCTCCTTCATGCGAAATCCTTGATTGAGTGGATTCCTACTGAAATGACTTAATTTTGCCTGCGAAAATTATTTGAACAACAATATATGTGAGCACACCTTTTTTGACTAGAGATGCACCGATGTATCAGCCAACAATCGGTATCGGCCGATAAAAGCTATTATCATCACTATCGGCCATCGGCCGTTTTTAAACAATCGATGATCTGGGCCAATTATATCCTGTCAATCAAAAGGGTGCGGAAAAACGTGTTCAGACTGCAACTCATACATACTGAGTGTGAAGAAAATCACTCGTGTGTTGAATTTCTTCTTGGCGGTTGGCAAACCAGTTTTTGTGTTGAATTTTAACGCATTAACAGTTTAAAAATAGTAAGGGTTAAACTAAAGCAGGCTCTTTTTGACCCTATGAATCAACCGTATTTCAAGCCAGGGTTGCCAGGTCTGTGTTTTTAATTTTATTTTTTGCTACATCAAATATTATTTGTAGCGCCTCCCATCCAAGAATCGCAAAAGGCTTTGTGCTTTGTTACTTCTGATAAGAATAAAAGTTTCAATTTTCAAATTCTGTCCATTTTATCATGAAATTCAAACAATAAATGGCGTTTTGACGCTCTTAAATGTGACGTGTCAGAACGATGTCATTAAAACAGCTTGTGAACAATATGTCACAAATTAACCTCAGGAATGTTTTCCAATGTTCTCAGTTCCTTGGCTATATATATAATATATCCATTTTTTTTTCCTGTTGCTTTCTGCAGTTTTTAAATATATACCTCAGGTTTTGTGTCGAAGCTATTTGTACAGTCAATCACAAAGCTCTTTCCCATTTTGGATGTGTTTTTCGCGACATTCACGCTGAAAACCAATGCTGCCACTCAGTCTTTTGCCACTTAGCGGGCGTGACCGCAGTCATAACGGTCGGCGGTGACGTCACGTGCATACCCTCTATAGGTGACCTTTTTGACCAACGAATTTCTACTAATTTTTCAGTCGTCTATACCAATTTCCATCAGTTTCCCCCTATTTCCAGGTTTTTTTATGACCATGTTCTCATTTCTAAAGGTAGGACCTTAAAAACGTCATAACGAAGATCAATCACAGAGCCTTCGCTGTATGGCTGACCTCCGGCTGAAGATAACACGACTATATTCCACACAGCTGTTCTGCTCTATGTGATGACAGAGGAACACTGAGCAACCACAGAAAACCTCCAACCCCTCCCAGCCAGCTTCCTCGCTCCTCTCCAAACCTCCCTCCCATTCCCCATCCCTCCCTCACTCTCACCCACCAGGTACAGGGTCCTCATTGAGAGCAGCAGTGTCCACTGTCGATGGAGGCGGAGCTATGTGCTCGTTGGGCGGGGTTTGAGGAGAGGTCGTGTGGACAGGCAGAAGTTCTGATTGGAGGGTCCCCTCCACTTGGGTCTGGGAAGGTGTGGTCTGGGAAAGAACAATCACAAAGTACTAAGTTTGAATTCAAAACTTCAGTGTAGGTATAACTGAAGTGAACCTCCTCGCAATGTAGTAATGTAGTAATGTAGATGTTGTTACAACTTTGTAATAACATGAATTTCACATCAATTTATTTCCACACACACAGCGTTAAATCTCACCTGGAAGAGAAAATTGCTCCACGCGGCATCCATTTTGTTCCACAGCGATGAATATTATAATCAACTACACAATCATCAAGATTAATAGCGAACAACTGACATCCTTTAAATAGTCTGTAGTTTGCGTTTAATGTTTAGATGTGGTTTTTAAGTATTCCCCCAATCGCATATTTAATTATCGGCCTGGATTAGCAGGCAATAATGCACACTATTTAGTGTTTAATATGCTCCTATCCAACTTTAACCCGAGACATTACAACAACATGCTATTTATTCATTTGCATGACTTAAAAACCGAAACCAATAATGTTATTTCTACAGGCTAACATCATGCATTATAAAACAGCAGTTGAGGCATTTAGACGTTAAAATAGCGGTTATACGTAATGCGCTTGACGCATTTTAAAGAGTCAAACTTAAAGGCGGCTATGGATAAATCAGTGTTTTTTCCTCGATCCCCCCGACAGGCCAATCGGGTGTTCGTCGAAGCCTCGCTGTAGGATTCAAGCCGTGACCCGGACGAATAACACTCGAGCCCGGCCGCAGCCCGCCGCTCCACCTCGGCGCTTCAATTCACAGGATGTCATCTTTCTTTTTTTATCGCGCGCTCACTCTCTCTCCTCCCTCCCTTCCCTGTCTCTTTCTTCCTTTTCTTTTTTAATTCCTCTTTCTTCTACCCCCTCCTCTCCTTTTCCTCTCTCCGCTATGTCCCAGTTGTTCTTAAAGGGATGGGAGGCTCTATCTCCCCCTCCTATTTCCGTCGCTTTCCTCCTTCCTCTCAGAAAATGAGCCGACAGAAATAGCGCCGTTGAGGTCACGTGACTACAGTCTGTTGACCGAGACAAAATGACCTCTAGAAATAAATGAATCTGCACTATGTTCATTTCTATAAAATATTTTGTAAAGATACTGTTTTTTTTTTTTGTTTTGTTTTTTTAACCTTTTATAACCCAAAGAAAAGTATGTAGCTGTCAATATTAATACTGTTACTTGCCGGATTTCATATTCAGAGAACATATATTTTTAGCATCTGCACTAACGTTACAAATTTTCTGTTAAATATTTGCTTGTAGTTTTTCGTTTTTGGATAACTATTCGGTTAACAAGCAGTACGTAAAAAAAAGAAGTTAAAGTTAAAGTTGTGAGGCTGTGCTATATATATATATATATATATATATATATATATATATATATATATATATATATGCTACACTTTTTAATTTTATTTATATTCATAAGATCGTATTTTGTGCACAAGTCTCTTCTAATTGAATGAAACTAAAAAGCTCGTGCACGTCTTAAAGGGCACGTCGCAATGACGCATAGAGGATTCTTCACGGATTTGTTATTGATGCCAGACATCAATGTCGGATATAGTGACGATTAGATGTTTGTACATTTAAACCCTTTAAGGACTTTAGAAATGATTCTAGATGTCTATACTGAAACAAATATGTAAAGAACACAATAAAGACAAATCCACGTTAATATCAATTTATTGTCATTTAAATTCGCATTTATTTTTCTTCCATGTGTTTTCACCCTTCAAGCCAGAAACGGCTTGATTTCAGTAATTAATGTTTCAAGAAATGTCCTCTCAGAAAAAGAAAAAAAAAAACCTCCACTTTGACCCAACAACCTGTTTCACAGTCAACACATACATACACAGATGATAGACAAATGGAGTCTATCTCAACAATTCACTCCATACTATCTAGGAGAGCCTCCTTTACCACCATACATGGATCCAGACTAGTTTAACCTGCCCGTGGACTTGCTTTTGCAATATTAGCTCTAACATTCAACATTATAATGGGATCACTGTCCTAAGATCATTAAGTAACATCACAACCATATCTCACAAACAAGTCAGTCCATTCAATGGTACAATCTCATTGGCCCTCCAAACACTATATCTGACATCCTCGATACATTAGAAGTTCTGCATGCACTGTTTTTACTTTAAACCAAGCATAAAGTCGTAGGTTATACAGAGAGAGATATCAGAGCTGGTGTTTCTTGCTTGATTTCGGAGTTCATCAAGTTCCACTTGTGTTCTTCTTGGATATCTCTGAATGTGTCTGTGAAAACACAGCCTTGGTCGATGCACAGCTGAGTATCTGTTGAATGCTCAAATGCTCTCTTCATTGTCAAACACAATCAATCAGAGAACACATTTTATATATATATATATATATATATATATATATATATATATATATATAGACACACACATCTGTGCACTCATCTTAAATCAGAAACACAGCTATAGCAGCTGCAACATTTTCCCCAAAGTTCTTCCCGTCTTCATTGTAATAAAGAGTCTTCCATCATATGATGACTTACTGCACCTGCCTGTCTCTGGAGAGTTTCAATAAATGCACCTTACCTCTCAATGTTCAAAATAATACACAATGATTCAGTTCTTTCCAAAAGATTAGTGATTGTAACTCATTGTAATTAAATCAAGTCCATTTTTATTGTCTAGGATTTGAGTTAAAGGATGCTTACCCAAGTGAATAAGCCAATCTTCCTTTAAATCTTCTTTTTTTTTTTTTTTTTGGTGTGTTTGTGTACAAAAGTGGCAATATTGCCAGACTGCGTCCCATTCAGCCAATGCATACACTCAAAATGATTATTAACAATTATTAATACTCGCATATTAATAATTGCATACTCATGTATTGATAACACACACTAGACCCAAAGAAGCATTGCTTCTAAAAATTACAACCAGATGCAAATTTTAAAAATGTTGTCATGATGACATCAAACATGGTTTTGAGAATTACGCCATCCACTCCAGATCCAATTTCTGCAATTAAATGTTAGGACTATTCTTTTCATGTCTTTTTATCAAAATGTCAATAGTCATAATTACTATAGAAAACTGTGGACACAATGCTTCAACACTTTAGATACTATATATTTATATATATATTTATATATACACAATAAAAGATCCAATTGGTGGGAGAATTACTCTATGGCTGCGTCCGAAATCGCATACCCTCCAAGTAGGATCTTCTTTTGAGTAAGTAATTACTTCACAACAGTTAAAAAAAAAAGTGTGATCTATACAGTATGAATGTTATCCGGAAGTACTACATTTGTCATGTGACCTACCAGCGTCAGTTCTGTCCGTTCACTGCCATTCCTCTCCAGTGGCTTTTTGGGTTAGTAAAGTGTCCATCGTATGTGCACTTCATAATCTCGCCAGAAGTAGTGCTGTTTTATGAATACTGTGAACTCGGACATACTACTATGGTCACATTCTGTTTTTCGCCTAATTAGGGAAGTATGCGATTTTGGATGCAGTCAATGATTTTGCAAAGGTGGGTGCGGTCACATTTACCATTTCAAGGTGAAATTTTGCAGGCGAAAATTTTAATTGAGAATTCAGGAGTTTCGCATAAAGTGAAAATGGAGTAAGGCGAAAAAGTTGCCGACCAACAGAAAGCTGCTTTGTTTGAAAGTGACTTCTGTGTGAGAAGTGCTTCATACATCGTAACGCTGTTGATGTACAATGACCCTTTTTTTTATCTGTGAAATTTCCCTGAAACATCGCTAATGTGACCGCACCTTTACATCTCAAATGTGACTGGATAACATATGAATACAAATGTATTTACTACATTAATCTTCATGCATTGGAGCAACTCCCATAGACGTAAATGTATTCATAAAGTCTGACTGACATAGAACTTTATAGACATTCTGTGTTCATACTGTAGTGTGTGCATGTACGAATTCTTCCCATCACACTAAAGAAGTCGCGCAGCATCCCTTTAAGACGTCTTAAAGGCAGTGGTGATGTTCCAAGCCAGTTTCCCGCTTTTTTACAAAAACAAAAAACAAAAACAACAACAAGCAGGGAAAACAAAAGCTTTAGGGCAAGTAAAATGTGCTCTCACTTGTATTGTAATGGCTTGGAGGAATTCAACAAAGCAAACCCGTCCTCCTTACTCGATTCCCTTAAGAGTAGGAGAGGTGGGATCCATTGGAGATGTGCGAGGTCACCGAGGTACTACGGCTGAGGACTCCGTCTGCACCGCCAGACCCTCCTGGGCCGCCGCCAGATGCGGTTCTGCGCAGGGGCTGCGGGCTGTTCCTCAACGCCATCAGGCTGGGACCCCGCACCACCAGCCCTCCTCCGCCTCCTCCGTACACTCCTTGAGAGGACGACGACTGGGCGGAGGAGGCTGACAGTGAGATGGTAGGTGGTGCGGGAGGAGGAGGAGGGAGGAGAGCGAGGGACTGGGAGGAGGAGCGGGAGGGAAGGTGGTGGGAGAAGACGTGGGGGTGACCGAGGTCCCCCCTGCTCCCTCCGCCCCACTCCTT
This sequence comes from Ancherythroculter nigrocauda, assembly GCA_036281575.1. Lineage (NCBI taxonomy): Eukaryota > Metazoa > Chordata > Actinopteri > Cypriniformes > Xenocyprididae > Ancherythroculter > Ancherythroculter nigrocauda. The sequence goes on along the minus strand of VTFQ01000018.1, from coordinate 43,857,038 downwards.
CTCTTTCTCCCGCTCCCTCTCTCTATCCCTCTCTCTCTCCCTGTACAGCTGTGGCGTGCTCTGGTGATGGTAGTGCTGGGGAAGGTGGTGGCGGTTGTGATGGGAGGACGAGGAGGAGGATGAAGATGATGACGAGGACCGGGAGGAGTGGTGCAAAGGCCCGTCTCGCGCTAATCCCAAGGCGTGGGAGGCGGACGATGAGGAAGAGGATTCGGCCCGGCTGGGACCCCTGCGGGAGTGGGGATGCGGCGCCCCGCCATGACTCCAGTGGCCGGATGGACGGGGGGTCTGGCTGGACGGGTAGCCCTGCTTGGGATGAGCCTCAGAGGGGATCCCCGTCAAAGCCAGGCTACTGAATCCCAAGCGGAGGCTCTCAGAGTCGAAGGCCTCGATCTCGGATGCCTGACGCTCCAGAAGGGAACGGATGCGCTCCGAACGTTCATTCTGCAGGGTCAGCATCTCTTCCTCGATCTGGAAAAGAGATCCGTGGATGTCAGAATTGCACTTTTAGGAGAGTGGTCCTCAACTGGCAGGTGAAGACGAGTGGCCTGTTGCATGAAGCCAGTTTCACTTGCTACCCAGGTAAGTTTAGGATTAGTTTGAGCAAACTCTGTTCTTTCGGGCTCAAGAAGGTGGATTGGTTTTTAGCGGGTTTCATAGCCATGGTACACAGCTAACATGCATTCGGAGCAGGTTTTATTCTGGGTTAGAGATCGCAGACCAAAACTGGGACAATCAGCTGTGAGTAAAATGACATTTTTAATGCAATAAAGCCACTCCTCCTGTATCTCTCACTCCAAATGAAAGGCACAATATGTAATTTTGACCGCTAGAGGTTGCTTATTCAAAACAAAGGCATGATGACACCTTGATTTTGTGGAATCATGGGAGTTCACATCAGTGTTAATTTTGACAGCAAATTTTGATTTAGTTTTAGTCATAGTCTTTTGACTAAAATGCCATTTAGTTTTAGTCATATTTTAGTCATCGGAAATTGTTTTAGTTTTAGTCTAGTTTTAGTCGACTAAATCTACAGTAGATTTAGTCGACTAAAATATAATTTAGTTAAATTGTAATGTATTTAAGCATTTCCAATAGAAATGCTTACACAGATCCAATACACTGATATAGGTACATCTGATATTCCCCAAACTGTTTATGTTCACTGTACTTTGCTTGCTAAAGCGGGCGGTTTTTGACTGTTCAAGTGCAAGAACACGCGAAAGAGCAAAATTCAGTACTTTCAGGGATTGACACACTTATCATTGAGGTACTATTATAGTTTTCATTTAAAATTTTTTATTAGATTTTATTTTTAGTTTTTCTGCTTTCATTGTAATTTTAGTTAAAAGTTTTAGTATTTTTTTGTGTTTATGTCTTTTAGTTTTTGCTTTTAAATGTCTATAAGTTTTTATTTCTGTTTATTTTAATACCTCAGGTTAAGCTAAAGCTTAGAAACTATGAAATAAAATAAGTTTACATTTTTATATATTTATCTTTTATTTCAGTTAATGTTTATTTCAAGTAATGAAGATTTTTTTGGTTTTAGGTTTAGTTAACTATAATAACCCTTATACTTGTAAAATATATTGAATAATGTGTCAAATAATGTTCTTAGTCTTTCCAAGAAGATACAGTAGTTTACTATGAATTACATAGAAATTAAATACAGTTTATTTTTTAAACAAAATAACAATAATGACCAGGAAAAAATAATAATTATAAACCATACTGAAATACACTGTGACACTTATTCTGAAATGTCTGCTGTCTGCACTGTAGCAGGCTGCTCATTTAAGTTCAGATGAGGGAGATAAAATATGCATTTCTTACAACCGTCTAAAACATACTACAATATAAACATTGTGTAGTAAACATTGTCATAATTCATCAACATTAGCTTATAAGCAATCGCATGGCATAAATATGCGCTATTCAATAATTGCGAAGCAGTCTGAAGTGCTGCTGGGCGAGCCTGTAGAGCGCGCAACAGCGCTGCGTTTCCCGTGGTTAGATCAGCACGTTACATTTCAAATGTGTGCATCTTCCACACAGGACAGCAGTCCTGACTGGATATCATCCCTAATCGTCCCTCTCTATTTTTTTTATTTATTTATTTTTTTTTCGTTGACGAAAATTAGAGTAGATTTTAGTCATAATTTTAGTCATTCAAAACATTTTTATTTAGTCATCGTCTCGTTTTCATCCGTGAAAAAATTTCGTTGACGAAAATTATGACGAAAATTCGTCATACGAAATTAACACTGGTTCACATCTACAGCCTGTGGAAAAGAATCCGACGGGACTTGGGCAGAAATCATATTCATGGATGAGCTAATGTATTAAAGATTTATTAACATTACTGTAGTATGAAGCAGGGTGGGGCTGAAAGCTGTTGGAGTGGAACGAGGCTGCTGGAGCGACTGATAATAAGAGACGAGCGTGACACACGGCTCGACAGCAGTGGAGCTTTTATTATGCCACAGTCACCGCTTCCGCTGCGGACCGCTAATCCGAGCAGTGCTGTTTAACATTTTAGATACATTTGTGTTTTGAAAGTTGTTATAATGCTATTCTGTGTGTTCGCTCGGTGGCTTCTATGAGACACTTGTTGCACGCTGCAGTAAACTAGATCAATATTAGTCATGGTAAAACATGGTACTCAACGTAAATCAAGAAAACGAGATTTAAACAATAAGACTTACTGTGTTGAGCTATATAACATGATTAGTTTTCTGTCGATGAATGTATCCAAACAGTTGTTCACTTGTTTAATAAAACACATAATATATTAAAGCGCCTTTGGTGTTTTCTATGGATTCTACAAAATAAAATCAAGGGTAACGCGGATATGATATCATTGATAGGCGACGCACGGGCACGGTCCGTGTCCTGGTTAAAATTGCTTATTTCTCTGGATTTAAACATTCTTGGAAACATTTGGGATGATGTAAGGACACAAGTCAACAAAATATATAACAGTGTTCTAGTAGTTTTTATATATTTTAATCCAAAAATCTTACATATTGTGCCTTTAAAGCAGTTTGAAGTGAAAGAATTTTAGAGACAAAATTGCTCATCTTTTGCTGCTAATCATTTATTACATTTTATGAATTGTAATTATGTATAATTCATATAATATATTCATATAATTATTATATTTATTTACAATTAATACTAAACTTTGCTTTTAAATCAATATAAAGAAATATAAATCCAAGCTTTAATATACAGATGCTGGTCATATAATTAGAATATTGTGAAAAAGTTTTTTATTGTAAATTACTTTTAAAAAAAATGAAACTTTCATTTATACTAGATTCCCTACATGTAAAGTAAAACATTTTAAAAGTTTTTTTTTTTTTTTTTTAATTTGTTGATTACAGCATACAGCTAATGAAAGTCCAAAATCCAGTATCTCAAAATATTCGAATATTTACATTTGAGTTTCATTAAATGAGCATCCCTACAGTATAAATTCCGGGTATCTCTTGTTCTTTGAAACCACACTAATGGGGAAGACTGCTGACTTGGCAATGGTCCAGGAGACAATCACTGACACCCTCCACAAAGAGAGTAAATGACAGAAGGTCATTACTGAATGTTTGGCTGTTTACAGAGTTATGTATCAAAGCATATTAAATGCAAAGTTGACTAGAAGGAAGAAATTGGGTAGGCAAAGGTGCACAAGCAACAGGGATGACTGCAAGCTTGAGAATACTGTCAAGTAAAGCCGATTCAGACACTTGGGAGAGCTTCACAATGAGTCAAATGAAGCCGGAGTCAGCGCATCAAGAGTCACCACACTCAGACATCTTCAGGAAAAGGACTACCAAGCCACTTCTGAAACAGAAACAACGTCAGAAGCATCTTACCTGGGCTAAGGAGAAAAAGAACTGGACAGTGAACAGAGGTCGAAAGTCCTCTTTTCAGATAAAAGTAAATTTTGCATTTCATGTTGAAATCATGGTCCCAGAGTCTGTAGGACGACTGGAGAGGCACAGAGTCCAAGCTGCTTGAAGTCTAGTGGGAAGTTTCTGAAGTTAGTAATGATTTGGGGGGGCCGTGACGTCTGCTGGTGTTGGTCCATTGTGTTTTATCAAGTGCAAAGTCAATGCAGCCATCTTCCAGGAGATTTTGGAGCACTTTGTGCTTCCATCTGCTGACAAGCTTTATGGAGATGCTGATTTCCTTTTCCAGCAGGACTTTAGCACCTGCCCACAATGCAAAAACCACTTCCAAGTGGTTTGCTGACCATGATATTACTGTGCTTTATTGGCCAGCCAACATGCCTGACCTGAATCTATGGGATATTTTTAAGAGAAAGATGAGAAACAGTCGATCCAACAATATACAGATGATCTGAAGGCTCAATAGTGCCTCAGCAGTGCCACAGGCTGATCACTTCCATGCCACACTTCACTGATGCTGTAATTTGTGCTAGAGCAAGTCATTTGCTGTAATATGTGCTGCCGACCAAGTATTGAGTGCAAAAATGAACATACTTTAAAGAACTTGAACTTTTCTGTTTTGAAAATCCATTTTTTGATTGATCTTAGGAAATATTCTAATATTTTGAGATACTGGATTTTGGACTTTCATGAGCTGTACGCTCTAATCATCAAAATTAAAAAAAAAAAAAAAAAAAAAAAAAAAAACTTTTGAAATGTTTTACTTTACATGTAGGGAATCTAGAATATATGAAAGTTTCATTTTTAAAAAATAATATACAATAAAAAAATGAACTTTTTCACGATATTCTAATTATATGACCAGCACCTGTATAAGCTTTTAAACAGATGAATCTTACGTGCATTCTTTTGAAGTCTTTGGGAAACTATATAAATTATAAGGTCTATTTGTTTGATTCACATGCATTGATATAGTCAGATATTTTCTTTCAGCAGCCTTCTCAAACTTTCGCTGCAGCAGCAGTGTTTATTCCTGCATTTAATTTCATGATATTTTTTCATAACGATCTCTTAATCTTCATCAGAGAAGTGAATTGCACAGCTCTCCCACGAGAAGTGAATCAAACTGACGCTCTCCATGTTTCGTGTGATTGGCTGTTCACTTTCAGGTGCACATGCTTCACAGTTAATTGCAAACCTGAGTTGACAGAGAACATTTATACCGAGCGTTGTGAGCCCACTGAACCAGATCGGATTTATAGGGATTTGTCAATTCTAAACCTAATCTCAAATTCAGTGTTTGTTCAACTAGCTATATGCAACAGGCCTTTTTACTGGGGCTAGACTGAAATACATTTCCCAAGTAAAACATTACTGATAAATCCTTGTCTGATGATGGAGATTACCGTATCCCAACCTGATTTTACATCCCAAAAATGAATTAACGGAAAAGGACATTGCATATTTTTGTACAATTTAGATACTGTTCAGTTACCACTTGAGTCGCAACCAGTTGAGAACCACTGCCTTACAGCTTCCATTTGTCTACCAACATGGCCGTGAATGAGTGCAGCCTTTACCCTTTGCTCCAGCAGGGCTCTGCGGATGGACACTCTCTGTTCCAGGTCTTTAACCTCCCTCTCATGCTGGGTGTCAGTATGCATCTTGATTTTACTCTGGTACGCATTGAGCAGCTCCAACTCCTGCTGCAGCTGCATCCTCAGCACCTGATACTCCGCTTCCTGCGTCTCATCCAATCGCAGCTGGAGTGAAACAGCACAAAATGGCAAAGGTCAATGAGGCAGGGGTATCTCTGATGCTGGAGTGTGGCTGCTGGGATCAGATGTAGGGTGATATACCTTACCATGTACTGTTTTGAGAGTATGTCACTGATGGTGTAGGTTTGAGTGAGGGTTTTGGTGGTCAGTGGGATGGGAATTGTGATTCATGTGTCCTTGCCTTACTCACAGCCTGTGTGGACAGCATGTCGTTGATCGAGTGGTCGTATTGCTCGGCCAGAATAGCCAGCTTACGAGTCTGCTCATCTTTAAGACGCTTCAGCACGGCCTTGTGGTCCGACTTCGGCGTGTTCTCCAGCAGATGGTTCCTCAGAGCTTTATACTGACGTGTTTGGATCTTACACGTGTCTTGGAACTGACGCTTAATCTGCAGCTCTTTGGACTACAGGAACAGGGAAGAGCGTTGTAACAACGATTGACAACAGACAGATAAGAAAGAGTGGAGGGGGAAAGAAGTGTCACAGCACAAATGTGCCGTCATTGGTTATAAAACACTTTAAAACAATGTCATTTATTTGTAGTATGTAGCATCATATTGTGGGACACATGAAAGAGCACAAATAATTTTGAGCAGAAATCTATAAATTCAGACTCTCTACACTCTGAAAAAATGCTGGGTTGAAAATGGACAAACCCAGCAGCTGGGTTACAGTGGCATGAAAAAGTATGTGAACTCCTTGCAGAATCTGTGAAAATGAGAATTATTTTAATAAAATAAGAGGGATAATAAAAAAATGCATGTTATTTTTTGTTTAGTACTGTCCTGAGTAAGATATTTTACATAAAAGATGTTTGCATTTAGTTCACAAGACAAAACAATAGCTGAATTTATTAAAATAACCCCATTCATAAGTATGTGAAGCATTGATTCTCAATACTGTGTGTGGTTACCTGATGATCCACGACTGTTTTTTTGTTTTGTGATGGTTGTTCATGAGTCTCTTGTTTGTCCTGAGCAGTTAAACTGAGCTCTGTTCTTCAGAAAAATCCTCCAGCTCCTGCAGATTCATCAGTTTTCAAGCATTTTTGCATATTTGAACCCTTTCCAGCAGTGGCTGTATGATTTTGAGATTCATCTTTTCACACTGAGGACAATTGAGGGACTCAAACTCAACTATTAAAAAAGGTTCAAACATTCACTGATGCTCCAGAAGGAAACACGATGCATTAAGAGCCGAGGGGTGAAAACTTTTGAATTCAAATATCAAGGTAAATTGTACTTAATTTTTCTGCTGGGAAACATGCAAGTATCTTCTGTTGGTTCCGAAGGGCAGTACTAAATGAAAAACAATGATATTTAAACAAAATAAGAAAAATTGTGACATCTTCATCCTGTTCAAAAGTTTTCACACCCCGGCTCTTAATGCATCGTGTTTCCTTCTGGAGCATCAGTAAATGTTTGAACCTTTTTTAATAGTTGAGTTTGAGTCCCTCAGTTGTCCTCAGCGTGAAAAGATGAATCTCAAAATCATACAGTCACTGCTGGAAAGGGTTCAAATATGCAAAAGATGCTTGAAAACTGATGAATCTGCAGGAGCTGGAGGATTTTTCTGAAGAACAGAGCTCAGTTTAACTGCTCAGAACAAACAAGAGACTCATGAACAACCATCACAAAACATAAAAACAGTCGTGGATCATCAGGTAACCACACACAGTATTGAGAATCAATGGTTCACATACTTATGAATGGGGTTATTTTAATAAACTCAGCTATTGTTTTGTCTTGTGAACTAAATGCAAACATCTTTTATGTAAAATATCTTACTCAGGACAGTACTAAACAAAAAATAACATGCACTTTGTATGATCCCTCTTATTTTATTAAATAATTCTCATTTTCACAGATTCTGCAAGGGGTTCACATACTTTTTCATGCCACTTTAAATGTTTGCCTAATATGCTGGGTAGTTTTATTTAACTCAACTATTGATTAAAATTGACTATATGGCTGGCTTAAAATGAACCCAAAATAGGTTGGAAATTAAAAATCAGATACATAATTACTAGAGGCAACAAAAAGGTGAACATTTATTAATAAACAATTTAATAAATGTTTATTGTTTAATTATTGTTCATTAAACTTAATGTTAATGTATTAAACATTAATACATGTTAAATTCCAACATACTTTGGGTTCATTTTAGCAAGCAAATTAAGCAATACAGTAACTTTTAAATGAAAGTAGAGTTAAATAAAACTACCCAGCAGGTTGGGCAAACATTTAACCCAACTGCTCGGTTTGTTCATTTTCAACCCAACTTGGGTTGTTTTTAACCCAGCATTTTTTAAAGTTTACACTTTTTTTGAGTGTACAGTCTCCACAATTTTTGGTGTCTTTATGTGAGAAACCAATTAATTTTTCAATTTTTATTCATATTTTTCCCCAAATAAATCATCTTAAGGTGAAATCACATATTTGAGTGTACAAGTTAATAAACTAATTCTGCACTCAGATCAGAATTCATAAGAAACTTCATAATAATTATAACCTCATTATAACATTAAAGCAGCAGCATCACAGCTATATGAATAGAAAACATAAAACTGAGATGATGATGAATAATAAAGACAAAAATACTTAAAAAAAAAAAATGTAATGTAAAATATAAAATGAACCAAAGGACAATGATTATAATAAAGAATTTATTTCAGAAACATATAACAGAAATCTTTGTTTGAACAAAGTAAACATCCATTCATGCACAAACACACAAAATGAGGATGAAATGCACACACAATGGCCTTGAAACAGACGGTGCAATGCAACACAAAATAACACACATTCATCAAATAATAATTAAGACAGACTTTGTGATTTAGTAAAAAAAAAAAAAAAAAAAAAGGGAGCATAGCATATGTAAACAATAAGTAACAAGACAAAATTAAAGGAACACAAACGTAAAATTGTACATATTCAATAACTGGAACAAATATGGCTAAAACTGAAATGCATCCTTTTTTGCCAAGAAATTTAAATTTTCTTAAAATATGCATATTGCATTTCCTCATTACTTGCGTCTCATTTCCGCTGTAGTTCACAAATGGTCCCTTTGATAAAGTTAAGATTTCTATGAAGACCTTTTAGTATTTGTAGAGTTCTTACAGAGCATTTGTGAGCAGTGCAATCAATTTGTATCAATCCAAACATCCACCTTTTCATTTCTTATGTCACGACTCTGTTTTAATCTTTGGTTGTCAATTTGCATTCTTGTCAAGCCTTACATTAAGATGATTGTCAAAATGGCTTCTTATTATATAGTCTTTGATATGCAGTAATAGAGTACTAATAAATATAAAATAACAGTGCCATGCAAACATTGAAAAACTAGGGCTAACCTATGAAAGTCTTGCATAAATGCTTCATCTAAACAGGCTAGACCTCTCTTCACAAGGATATGTCCAAAACACTTGTTTACATGGTAAATATTATCAGATCATTGCCTCTAGTGCAATAACAATATATATTTCTAAACTCAGTATACATGTTCCCAAATTCAACAGTCTGCAAACACATTTCCTCATTTACTGTTGAGTAAAATTGTTTTGGGTGCTAAACTATATCAAGTATATGATGTGTGCCAAAAAAGCACATCAAACACTCACATCTTTAGTAATACAACAGGAAAACAGCAGGATCCTGTTTGATGTTTTCCTCTGAATAAAACTGCATATCTCATATACTGAATTTATAACAGATCACCCACATTGCAGAGTAAATATTTTACTTAAAGTTAAGAGATTAATGTTTAAATTAACATTAACATTCAATAAAGTTCACTGCTATAGTGGCAGGACTGAACTAACAGCATTTAGGATTGCTCATTCATCTGATGGTGGAAAAACCCCAGATCATGTGGCATATGAATGCCATTCATGAGGCCCTGCCTCTAAAACTTCCAGTGAGAGGACTTTAATAATATTTTAAGCTGCTTTTAGTTGTTCTCAAGCTTTTAAAATGATACAAAACACTGATTTTGCAACAATACGCAGCCTAGTTTCCAATGTTTTACTATTTCAATACAAAACTTATTGTACACCCAGGACTTCTTTAAAAAGTAGGAAAAATAAATCATTGGCGCTTTATCTGATAAACTTCTATTGCACTTTTGGAAGAATAAGCTTGTAGTGTTTTGTTTTTGGGAGATTTATAGTGTAAAGCACTGTATAATAATCCACTTTCACAGTAGAAACAGTAAATTTAGCATTTAACATGCATGGCTTAATTGAAAGGCCTATGGTCATTTTCACAGAGAGCCATTTTGGTTTTGCAATATAATACATTTTCAATGTTGAAATCAAGACCCTCCTTCAAAACAAAATAAAAACTAATCAAGATTGCACAGACATGGCTTCAACAATCACCATAACACATATAGCTCTTGCTATTTGAGAATAAAATAAAAAATAAAACCCAGAAACTTTTACAAAAAGCACAATAAATCGACTAAAGCTTTCCATTCACTGGCGGCTGACTGTGAATGAGCGAGTTGTAAAAAGTATGTTTTCTAAAAGTGATAGTTCACCCAAAATTAAAATTCTGTCATCATTTACTCACCCTCATGTAGTTCCAACCCAAAAGACTTTCTCTCCCTCCATTGAAAGCTAATATATTTTATGATGCTTTTATAACCTTTATGGATCTTCAAGTTTTGGTTACCTGGACTTTCAAATGATTTCTTTTTCAAAGTTTAACCAAATCTTGTGGGTTTAGAATGACAGAGGTGAGTAAATTACAGAATTCTCATTTTTTGACTGAATTTTCTCTTTAAAGGATTGGTTCACCTTCAATTTCCTGATAATTTACTCACCCATATGTCGTCTCGTTCTTTCTTCAGTCGAAAAGAAATTAAGGTTTTTGAGGAAAATCCAGGATTTTTCTCCATATAGTGGACTTCAACGGCACAAACGGGTTGAAGGTCCAAGTTTCATTTCAGTGCAGCTTCAAAGAGCTCTACATGATCCCAGCCGAGGAATAAGAGTCTTATCTAATGAAACAATCGGTCATTTTCTAAAAAAAATAATTATATACTTTTTAACAACGTGCTCTCGTGATGCACCACACATCACGTAATCAATTGGAAAGGTCCCCGTGATGTAGGCAGAAGTAGCGATCCAGTGTTTACAAAGCGAACATTGCAAAGACTAAGCCAAATGGCCTTTACAAAAAAAAGGTAAAACAATTATGTCGGACGAGTTTTTCACCCTACCACCCGCGGTACTTGGGCCTATATCACATGTGCTTTTTCCAACGTGATTACTAATGTTTGGCGCATTGCAGAGCTAGTGCAAGCATTTGTGGTTAAAAAGTACATTTATTTATATTTAATATTATATATATATATATAATATATATATATATATATATATATATATAAGCTAGATAAGACCCTTAATCCTCAGCTGGGATTGTGTAGAGCCCTTTGAAGCTGCACTGAAACCAACATTTGGACCTTCAACCCGTTGGTAGCTGTTCAAGTCCACTATATGGAGAAAAATCCTGGAATGTTTTCCTCAAAAACCATAATTTCTTTTCGACTGAAGAAAGAAAGACATGAACATCTTGGATGACATGGGGGTGAGTAAATTATCAGGAAATTTTAATTCTGAAGTAAACTAATCCTTTAACCGAGTACTACCCTGTAAAATCAGGCACAAAAAGGAGGGCATGTGAGCAAAGGGACTAAAATAAATCAGCCATAAGATCAGAAAGAAAAACAAACAATGATGGATGAATGGCATGTGCAGTGTGCACGCTCACATACCTCCCCTTCTTCCATCTCAATCTATCTCCAAGGCACTACCTTTCCTCTCAAACTCCTCCCTGAGGCGGTTCTCCTCAACACACTCTCCCACCTCCCCTCTTCCCTGTACATACTCTCTCTCTCTTCCCTTCTCCTCCTCTCCTTCTCTCGCCTCTCCCTCATCCTTCGCCTATGTTCCCTCATGGCTCTAGGCAGAAGAATCGGCAACTTGCTGGGTCTCTCCCTTCGCAGCAACCCGAAGGCCTGCAGCCGTTTCAGGTAATTCTGCGGCAGTTCCTTCAGCACACGCTTGGCTAAGCGCAACACCACGGAGTTAGCCAGATCTGTCAGAGTGCCGAGAGGTCGCCGGACAAACCGGCGTCCCAAAAGCAGGAACCGTGCGAACAGAACGGAGTGTTTGCTTTTGGCCTCATATTGTGCGAGGAGGCTATTTAAAGGCACAGGGATTCGGGACTGTCGCCCACCCCAGTTGCGTCCGGCTTTAGGGAACATGTCGTAGAGGCTGCGCTCGGTCAGGCCACCCAGAAGAGACTGGCACACGGTGAAAAGTGGCTTTGGCAGTCGAAAAAGAACTCGCATCCAGAGGCGATTGAGTTTGCGTGGGGTGTTTTGGAGGAAGACCCTGGCCGGCCGGACGACCAAGACCACCACAAGGTAAAGAGAGAGGAAAAGTGAGGGCGAGCTAAGAAAGGACGCAGAGATCAAGGCTATGGGGACGTAATAAAGTCCTAAGCTTAAAGACAAACCCAGACTGAACAGGCCTGAGCCCCAATATGTTAGTGAAAGGTATGTGGAAAACGAGAGAGAGCAGCAGGAACGCAGGAATAGGTAGGAAAAGAAGAGCGCCAGGAAGGCAAGCTCACCAGAGAGAAGGATTGAAGCGAGCGATGGAAGAGGCGGCGAGCGGCGCAAGGAAAGCAGGAAGACGGAAAGAAAAAGGAGGGTGAAGACGGATGGCTGCATGGCTGCCGAGAGCGAAAGAACGAGGCAGATCGCGTGAGAAAAGATCGAGGGAAGGGTAGGTTGGGAAGAGGGAGGCGTGTAGACGGGAGGAGGCTCCAGCTCCTCTAACGTATCCGGAAAGTAGAACTCAGAGAGTTCGTCTGCGTCACGCTCCAGAGGGCGGCGCTCAAAAGAAGGGGCGGGCATTAGCTCTGATGGACAGCCGTCGGCCACACCTCTATCCTCTTCCTCACACTCTGAATCACTAGCATCATCCCATGGAAGCCCTTCTACTTGTCTGGGATCAGTGTCAATTTCGCCCTCAACATACTGCTGTTCATCTAACGAGATTTCAGTTTGTTCTTTTGCACTTTCGTTGGCATTTTCAGCCGTTGTCGCATCTTCCACTTTTCCTTCACTGTCTATTGTTTCACATTGGTCAGTAAATGTCTCTTCAGTGTCATTTCCTTCAAGTTGTTTTATTTCCCTCTCATCTTGCTCAGCTGTGTCTTCAACAGCACCTACTGGCTGCCTCTCATCCCCATCTATCTTTTCTCCATCTCTCTTCTCTTCATCCTCAAGCTGTTCCTTTGGCTCCACCCCTTCACCTCCAAGCCCCTCCCTTTCAACATTATCCTCCCCCTCCCTGAGAGGCCCCTCCCCTTCTGTACTCTCAGTGATGTCAGAGTCACTCACTCTCAGGCTCTTGGGCTGCTGGCGGACTTCGACGGCGTGCTTTTGCCGAAGCTCTTGTTCACGCCGTTTATTGTACTCCATCTGGTTGGTGAGCTCGGTCTGGTGCTGCGTCCGGATCAGGTCGGCCCGTGTGCGCTGCACCAGACCCAGCTGCCGGAACTCCAGCTCCTGAGTCGACTCGTGATGGCGAAGCAACATGGCGCACTCTAGGTCCTTCAAAGTCTGTTTCTTGTTCAGGTCCTACATTGAGACAAGTATATGGAAAGAAAGATGCAGAGATGGATTATGGTGGTTAGAAAAGCATCAGGCAACTGTGGTCAGGCATAAACGAGTACATGGTATTTAATTAGTAGTTTTCATTGGAGTGGTGTCATTTAAGAGCTCCCTTTAGAAAGTGCTGGCTGTGTGGAAGACATTAATTTGCAGTTGTGAGGTGCGTCTACATCAGACCATGATCATCAAACTCGCTGCCGTGTTGAACATTATCGTTAGCTAAAGCTAAAACCATATACACACATATACACAAACAGTTCTTTCTGTTCTCGAATCTGATTGGCTGAGAGCCGTGCGATATTCCCCCAGTATCAGCACTGAAACTGTTTCACCATTTGTATCACTCCACTTGCAGGGACTGTCATGGTTTTTTTAGCCAAGAATGTCATTATTTAGACCTCAAATATGTGACTCGTATATAAACATGGTGCCCATTTTACAATTTGTTTAGACACTTTCGAAGATTTGAGCTCCAGGCCATCAGCAGCCATTTGGTGCTCATGTACACATAGAGAACAGCTTAATCTCGGCCAGTCCTTTGGGAATTTGCCGCTGGCTCTTATGTAGATAGTGGTTAAACGAGAGATATAATTCATTTGTGGTATATCAAATGGGTAGTCTTTGGTCTTATTAATCTATTACTTGTTCCAGAGCAAATCAATTTTGGCTAAGGGGAAAATTTAGTTTCATAACTTTATATTTAGGCTATCATGTACTCGATGCTGCTTTTGTAGATTTGACTGAATTGTTTGCTTGACTGAATTGATTGTTTGCATATCAATGATACTAAAATATTATGTAATTATACTAAATATAATGTATCAATGACACTAAAATAACACTGGTTGAACACTAGCCATATGGGCAGTGTTTTCCAATAATTACCTAGATTGTAATGGCCCGCCACAATTTAAAAAATATCTTTTTGCGCTACTAGAACTAAAATTGTAACTGTTTAGTGCGCTTATCAAATATCAAAAGGCTATGATTTAATTCAATTTAAGTATATAATCTGAAGCACAGCATCAGCACATCCAGTCTTGCTTCACAGTTAATGCAGTGAACTCCATCTCTTGATGTACTGTGAATTTAACGTGCATTTGTGAATGCAACGTGCAGCAGATACGCCTTATTTTCACGTTCTCCAAAATAAAAGTTTGATGGATTACCTCTTGCAAGTGAAGAAATTAAGACATAACTTTTATAATTTTACTGCTAATTTTACTCAGATTGATGCATTTAACTTTAAAATGTAAAAATTTTCTTCCAGGGGACCAACCACCATAGCCTCCAATGTGAAAACTGCATGTGACTGACAACATGAGAAGCAAATATACCAGTTTGGAACAATCCCATCTGAAACAATCCGTGTCACAGTAGAGTAATGTAAAATTTAACATCACGATAATCATGAATGACCAAATATCAGCAGATTATTTAGCTAGTTCTGTACCTCTCTGAGCAGGTCTTGCTCCAGGTTGTGGCGGGATAGCAGCATCTTCCTCTTGTACTGGCGGCATTGCAACTCGTAATATTGCCTCTGTCTGCGTAGTAACCCTGCCTCTTCCTCTGCCTGGAGCTGCTGGAGACACTCCTTCTGCTGAACTAGCCACTCCTGCTTCTCTCGCTTTGGCGTGGACTGGTTCTCATTGAGCTCCTGCACACAGGGCGAAAACATTGAACGACATCTGAGCAAATCCACAGTCAAACAGCCAAATCAGATTCTGACGTACCTCTTTAAGTTGCTCCTTTCGCTGCCTGTACTGGCGTTTCTGAGACTCAAGCAAGCTAGTCAACTCCTTCTTCTGCTGGCCCAAGATATGCTGCTGAAACTTCTTCTCTTCTGTAAGAGCACCCTTAGTCTGAGGGGTAAAGAAAAGTTGTTGTATTTAAATTCATTGCCATATCATCTTCACAGGCTATTACATGGCAGATCCAGATTCAACATTCAACAAACTATAAATTAGGGCTGCCCTTGACTAAAGATTTATCAAGTCGATTAGTAGTCATTCATTTAAGCAATTAGTTGACTAATCGCACGTTTATATTAATAAACCATATAAAACATAATAATGAGCCTTTAATCGCCAATATATAACGCATAGCCTAATCAGCGCTCAAACGCACGCATAAGGAGCAATGCACCGTGATTAGACGTAATGATTATGATTGTGGCATGAAAAAACAGAAGGAGACTGTCTGAACATTTTAATCATTTATTGATAAACTAGTGTTTCATGTGTTTTCGGCTACAGAGATGAAGTTGACGATGCTGACTCGTCATCTCCACAGTAGTGAATGTACCTATATGCAAGTTTCATACGGATTACATAATCTGAGAATATTTAAAAGTAGACATTTCAAGCCTTCAATAAATACACTTCTCATGTCTGTGAGGCAAGTATATGCTGAGTTTCGGTTCATTTTTGTGACGCAGAAACGGTTTCACTTGAAACCGAGACAGCAGAAAGCGCATCCTCTGTTTTCTTTATTTTACAAAATCACAACGTTTTGTTATTGTGTATTTATGGAAATAAAAGCAAACCATTTACAGTTTCGAAAGTTGGATTATTCTTTTCTGTATGCCCAAAAATGATTGTCTGGCTATCACCAGACAAAGCTCAATTTAAAATTGAACATTGGTCTGGGGAGTTTGCTATGTATTTCGTACTGCACAAGAGGCGTGATCAACGAGCATTATTCACGCAATTGGATAGTCCTTCAACCAATCAGATCAACGATCTGGGTGACGTACTTTTGCAGAGCGATGCAAAAACGCCAGACAGGTTTAGTTTGTATTGGTTTGTAGCATTGATCAGTGGTTTGCAGAAGCAGCAATGGCATCGAGCGATTTTTGCAGGTTGTGCAAAAAAACATGAAAGTGAGTGGTATTTACACCCAGTCGAGCGATTTGTTTGCTAAACTAAAGAAGTCATTTAGCATGTTGAGAGGTTAAAAGGAATTGGATTGACGGTCGTGTGAGAGACGTCATCGTGTTATAACCACCCAGAGCCATAGAAAGAGCTCTGTACCCGCCAATAGCGAGCAAGGTGGATAAGCCAGTCTGTGATTGGTTCCCGCAAAAGTGTAACAGATGCAGCAGAAATGAATGTACGGGTTTCCAGACTGAGTTGCCGGGCGAAATCAAATCGCTGGCAGATCAGGCTGGGTTTACCCAGTCTACAAAAATGACAGAGTATGATTGCACCGGCGACTATGTCATGCAAGCACTCTCTCCACAAACACACAAATGCGCCAAAATAGCGCACATTTATCTAGGTTAACTTTAGAGCGAGCAGACTTGTAATTTTCCTACTTACATGTTTCAAGTTATAAGCCATATTTGAGGTCGATGAATGATAGGCGAATGTTTGGATTTCCTGCCATTAACGATGTCCATCACAGACTGCATGATTTTGCCACTTCCTGTGGTTTTTTTTTCTGCGACTAACCGACAAATACCAATTTTGGTCGACTAAGCCTCTTCTCGTCGACTAATTGATTAGTCTCGTCGGTTAGTTAACTATTAGGGGGCAGCCCTACTATAAATACAGACATTTTTATAAAATTCTATTTAGAAAAAAGACTAAACAATTTTACACAACTCTATCAAATATTCTTTGATAACTGTACTTGTGATACAAAATAAGTCATGATAAACACTGTTGACTCATGACATTTAAATGGGCAGACTGTCAGAATAAAAAGGCTCTCAGCCTGACTTTCACTCACTATCTCTCTTTGTATGGTCACATCTGATTTTGGCATCACCCAGAAGGTGTGCAAGGCAGAGATGGTAGGTTGCTCCTTTAGGGGAAAAAGGTCAGTGGGTTTATTGTTGGGCCAACAAGTCAAGGATGTTCCGGAAGGCTCCCATTTATGGACTGGTTATTCTCTTTTCTTTAGCATTTCATACTTCTTACTGGATAACCCACCCATAGCTATATAAGCTACACTGAGGAAGAAAGATTAAACCTTCTTCCTTCAGCTGAGTTATTCAATCCCATTAATTGATGACAATGAAAATGATGACACAAGAACAAATAATCAAACACAGATGAAAAACATATGCTTTACAGACAAGTTAGTGCTACAGTATTGACATCTTCCCATTTTGCTTGTTATTTATCTAATATATCCTGGTTGATTAGGGGCTTGAGGTCAGAAGGTGGGATCTGAAACCATCAAGCATAATTGTTTCCTCCACTCACCTCTTTCTCCAGGATGGCCTGGTGCTTCTTGCCAAGCTTGTCTGCTTCACTGCTGAAGTTGTTTCTCTGTGTCTCCAGTTCTTTGTCAAGCCTAAGCTGATGTTCATCCATCTCGGCCTTCAGCTTGTTCTCCAGAGCCATCAGCTGTTTCTGATGCTGTCTCCTCATGCGTTTGTATCCAGACATCTGCTCTCTCAGCGCTGAGCCCTGCTCGTGCTCCTGGATCTGACGGGTTACCAATGAGGCTGTGCGGATTGTGGCGAAGTGGTCCCGTCCTCGACGTCGGCGACCACCAGAGGGGCCCTGCTGCTGGGAGTCCACCTCTGGCTGGTACGGGTCGTCATAGATGTTATCATGGTTCTGTGTGGGGACAGAGAGGGACAAATTAAGGAAAAATCATGAAAATAAGTGTGTGTATAACATAACTCCAGTCTTCAGTGTCACACGATCCTTCAGAAATCATTTTAATATGCTGATTTGCTGTTTAAGTAACATTCAAGTTCAAGTAACTGTGATACACTAACATTTACATTTTTGGAGTATTTAAGATTTAAAAAAGAAATTAACAACAAATTCAATTCTAATTAAATTGATTAGTTGTTTCACCACAAACAGCTCACACAAAGCCATTGACACGTACCAGAGGTTTGTGCAGCACTGAGCTGTTGGAGGTCACTGTATGTTCGCCCTCCTGCATCATAGCCATCTCTCCGCTGTCATCTGAACCATCTGCAAGGCTGTTCACTGAAGAACTCTGGGAGCTGGCACTTATCGACATAGACGGCAGCGAATGGGAGCTCTCCATGCTGTTCACCGTGCCCGTCCGCAACATATACTGCTCTACATCCTGCAAGATACAAGAGTGCATTTAAAAACAGAAACTATGATATCAGCAGGAGATGGTTCCCTCAACTTCTGTGATTTCAACAACCATTTTTAAAATCACCCGGAAATGCCATTTGCAAAAGAAAAAACATGGAATCTAACCTAAACATTTAACCCAGGGCCAGATCAATCCTATTAAATGGTTAGTTCACCCAAAAATGTTCGTTCATCTTCGGAACACAAATGAAGATATCTCTTTAGAGAATTTGGACTAAACCACTCAATTCATATGGATTAGTTTTACGATTTCTTTATGAACTTTTTGAAGCATCAAAGTGGTAATGTAGACCATCAAAAGAGGGAAAGAAATCTCTTAGATTTATTTTTAAAATATATTCATTTGTGTTTCGAAGATGAACAAAAGTCTTACAGGTTTAGAACGACATGAGGGTGAGTAAATGATGACAGAGTTTTCATTTTTGGGTGAACTATCCCTTTAAATGGACACTTCACCCAAAAATGACAAAAATTCTGTAATCATTTACTCACCCTCCATGTTGTTCCAAACCTGTATGTATTTCTTTCTTCTGCTGAAGACAAAAGATATTTTAAAGAATGTCAGTAACCAAACAGTTCATGGGCCCCATTGACTTCTATAGCATTTTCCCCCCATACTATGGAAGTCAATGGGGGCCAGCAACTGTTCGATATTAAAGTAAATGATGGAAATTTTCATTTTTGGGTGAACTGTCCCTTTAACATCTCAGAACTTGCATGACTTTTGGCCTTTGATCCAAGTTAGTTGATATGATGCTATGAAAGGTTAAAAATCAACATGAAGTGTGTTCTGGAGCTTTGGGATATAATTGTTTTCATGTTGCATCACAAAGCTGATGTGTATGATTCTACACTGATGCATAAATACATTTTTTTTTTTTTTTAAATGTAATTATATATCATATATGCTGTACTTTATTGTAAATGAAGAACTCTTGAGTATTAATAAAAAAAGCTGCTTGTTATTCATAAGCAAAGAACTTGCATTCACTACAAAAAAATTGTTTTGTGTTTACATTTTACTGCTGAGTAACTTAAAAAATAGACAGGTTGTCATGTAATTTGACATGCTCTTTTGTTTGAAAACAGCTAATTAAAAAGTTGAGTGAATTATTAATAAAAGAACTGGAGGACAAGATGCAATGTGACACATCGATTTGTTACCCTCAGTTTACACATCTAGTCTGTTCATAACCCATTTTACATCGGTAATGTGATGGACTTCAGAATGAAACAGACAAAGAAAATATCCACTGACTGATTAGATTGCAAAAAGAGGTCTCTATAAGATAAAGGTTGAAAAATACAAAAAGAAAAAAGAAAAGCCATTTCAGAGGCAAAGCAAGTTAATGCATTTGAAGAAACACTACAAAGAAAAAACTCTTAACAATAGCAGGCTCTGAAAGCAAATAAGGTCATTCTTGAGTTCATATTGACTTTAAGGCAAGCTAAATCAAAGTGTCAATTTGCCATTATGTCACAAACAAATCACTCAAGCACACTCAAGGTCAGAACGGTGCAAAAGAACAAAAGACCAACTCCAAACGTTTGAAACATGAGCTGACAAACGTCTGAAACGCAAGTGAATAGACACAACTATTTACCAAACCCTAAATTGTTTGTCTATTGTTAAACATTCTTCTCTGGTTCCATCTAACATGGATGAGATGACGGCACCCAGGCAGACATATTTATCGTACCGACCAACTGGCACATTTGATATTTCCAAATATAGCTCTTCTATGGCAGTGTAAACAGACAAACTGTTAGTGCATGACTCTTTCAAAGGTGTGGGATTCTAAAAATCAAAGTTCCTTTTTTCTATTTGACAACATGTTGAAAGGTTATCCCACCTCTTCCTCCTCTGTCCCCTCAGTGGCAGGCCCATTATGTGTTTCCTGGAAGAGGATCTTCTTCATCTTTCGGTATTGCAGGTTATCTAACTCCCTCACGGCATCTTTAGTGCGTGCTATCAGATCCATCACCACTGTCACTGGACGCTCACGGCACAGGAAGTGATGCTGGAGAAACAAAGCGGAGAGGTTTATTTCGAAACAGCAGTTACTGGAACACATCATGTTTAGAAAGTGTAACAATAGCAGTCTTGAAGCTCCTCAAAAGACTTACTTTAAGCAGCACATCAGAGGTAGGTCTGTCCTGGGCAATCTTCTGCAGACAAGAATCTACGAAGTTACGGAAATAATCCGACCTGAGAGGTTGGGAAACAAAATATGCAAATTAGTTAAGTGAATGTAGTGGAAAATCAAAAGGCATATCCTGTTAGAGCCACTTGGTACAAAGTGAATAGTGTTAATGCTTTAGGCAACAAGTTGATATGTACGATTCAGTTCGGTATCTGCGCACTGTCTGACTGACAGGTGACTGCGATCTAACATTTATGTGCATGCTCTCTGCAGTGTGTTTGCACATCACAGGGATACAGGTACACATGTGAACTTCGATGTCAAAAGTCTTATTTTATATAATAATTTGTTCTATTGATTTTGTTTTATTTAGGGTTGGGTGATATACCGGTAAGCACGATAAACTGGTAGATAAACATTTAAATTTTAGGTTATCTATTGTGATAACGCTCATGTGACGTTAGTGTTGTGTCATGAAATTATATAGTGTTGTATTTTTAAGCCTTGTCAGTTTAATCTTTAATTTAAACCAAGCACAATAAGAAACTGAATAGTTCAATTTAGTATCGTGTGCAGTTCCAACATATGGTTTTCTGAGTGCACGCTGTAAAAAATATTTTGTAAATAAAAAATTAATGGAGTATGTTTTACAAAAAACCCCCACTATTTTAGTCTTTCAACATGAATACATATTTAATTCAATGCATTACTTGTCGTTTCTTTGTAATCATTATATTTCTGAGTGAAAAGTGTTTCAAAGTAAATCCTACACCAATTATTTTTCAGTGACTTTTAAATGTTTTTTAAAGCCTCTTCTCACAAAGTGCAAGTACTGAATAATTGCATTATTTTACACAATTTAGTGTGCTTAAAAAAGGTCAAATACATACAAAGTTATGAAAAAATTAGTATTCGCATAAACACAGTTGATTACGTCTTAAGTGAAGGTTAACAGTTGCGAGAAAATCTGATGTGTCAATATATTTGATCAGTGCATTCAGTCTTAAAGTAACAAAGCACTGTTCGCCAGAAGAGAACTGGCCCCCCGAATAAGCCTGGTTTCTCCCAAGGTTTTTTTCTCCATTTTAACACCCGTTTGCCATCTGATGTCACCTGTTGGAGTTTGGGTTCCTTGCCGCTGTCGCCTTTGGCTTGCTTAGTTGGGGACACTTGACATTTGATATTCAACAGTGCTTCGAACTGCCTGCATTGACACTATTCCGCTGTGCAGTCAAAATTATATACCAGTTGTCACTATAAAGCTGCTTTGACACATTCTGCATTGTAAAAAGAGCTATATAAATAGAGGTGACTTGACTTGACTTAAAGTAACAGCAGCCTAATATACCTGCTTCCAGCTGTGTCATTAATGTTAATCAAACAACAAAATAAAGAGAAAAATCACTCACTGCTCTTGACTGAATTTTTGTAGCTTTAATAAGAATCAATGCATGCTTAATTCATACAGTGAACACTATACAGTGTTTTTCCATTTGATTGATTTATTCAATTTCTGTAGCTTTTATTACTGCTGTTAGACTTACCAAAAAAACTGTATAGTTTTTGTTGTGGTATTGAGGATTGTGAAATTGCATCTGAAATGCATTATAACAACCCTATTTCTACCAAACATAATCATGGTGATATATATGGTTATTGTGTAATAAAATTATTCATATCATCATTTAAGATTTTGGTTCACCCCTAGTTCCACTGCTCTCATTTTTTAATTATATTTTATTTGAAGGCTACACGTCACTATTATTGTATACAGTATATGCACATAATATACTGCATATAAACTACATTATTTTGTATATTAAATATTATCTAGCATTTTAAATAAGAGTAACAGCATTTTTGCTGTAGTATGGAAAATGGTTTTAGGCTTCCCTGATCAGAATGTTTGAGGCATATCAATACAGCGCTGCCATGGAAACATAGAAAAAGCAAGAAGATCTTTGACAGTGAGGATGAAGATTTTCTGGTTCCCTACCAGTGATTGGACTGCAGGACTGGGCTCTCGTTCTGGGCGATGTGGTATAAGGCACTCATAGCATTCATGTTAAACAAGGGAGGCTTTCTCTCTGCTACAATAGAGAAAAAAAGAAAGTAAGCAGTTAGCTGCAAGGCATCCATTATAAGTATAAACATTGTTTTAAAGAGGACCTATTTTGCTTTTTTACATGCGTAATGTTGCTGTTTGAGAATGAAAAAGGTCTGCAAAGTTACAAAGCATAAAGTCCCTCCAGCGGGAGTTGTTCTCTATATCAGTGTCACTGTTTCTGAACTTCCTGAAACGCTTCCATTGTAGTCTTGAGTTTTCTTCCAGGAATGAACACATCACAGAATTCCTCATTTTAATATTTTCCACCCAAGACATATGCAAAATAAAGGGGTGGGGCCTGGTTGAGTTAGTAGTGTGCTGAAACTCACGGTTATGGTAAGGGGCGGGACATTTCCCAAACACTCTCAAAGCGGTTGACGAATCACAATACACTGGCCCAACCGACCAATCAGAGCACACTGTGCCTTTTGGAAGGAGGGGCTTCACAGAAACAGGAACTAAACAGAGCGTTACTGACAGACTGGGAACAGAGGAGCTGCAACAATGGAGAATATGTGGAAAATAAAACCTATTCTAGTACAGACCAAAAACAAAATCAAGACATAATATGGACTCTTTATTTTGTCTGTGGTAAGCAACAGCAAGCCACAAATGTGAAATATGTCGAACGCAGAAATGGAACATTTTCATGTCAGAGATGTACTGATACTGTGTTTACTTTCAACATACAACAGATGGGTGTTCTCTTGTACATCAGATGACTCACCAAGCTCTATGCAGGTAATGCCGAGTGACCACACGTCAACCTTCCCATCATACTGCCCTTCATCCATAGCGAGGATTACCTCTGGAGCCATCCTGGAAACAGAACACGACTAGTCATAACTGTCCTGACAATAATTGACCAGATCATTTCATTAGTTGCAACAATTTAATGTGCAAGTAAGCCATTTAAAAATATTTAGTTATGACAAATGTGTTGATGAAGGCATTGTAATTAATGGGAAGTGTTTTTGTACCAGTAAGGTGTGCCCACAAACGAGTTGGCAGGAGCAACAATGGAGGCAGAGCCAAAGTCTCCCAGTTTGACCTGGCCAGGCTCTGTCAGTAAGATGTTACCTGCTTTCACATCCCTATAAAAGGAAGAAACATTTCTTCTTTGAATCTTTAATGTTGTAACTGAAGGCGACAGCAAAAATGATTGCAGAACTGGATCATAAATGCAATATATCAGAATGTGTTTGCATTAGGGTTGTGCGATATTGACAATTATATCAAGATATTTTCGAGGATTTTGTCATGGACATCTGACTCAAGCAGCTTTTCATATTCTGTGTGCTGTTCAGCTCACAGTACAGACAGAATTTTTCTTATTAAGGGGTGATATTTGCCACCTTAAATTGACTTTCAGGGGCATTTTTACATTTATAAAGGCATATTTTTCTAACAGTATAGATGTATGCTTCATCTTTTATGTCATTTATTCAATTAATTCAATTAGAATCATAAGACACTATAGGCTGTTCAAATCAAATGAAATCAGTATCAACAAAAGCCATTTTTGCACTGCAGAAGTAAAAGAAGCAAGCAACATTTAGATGCATTTATACTGCAACTACAACTGCTTAAATAATACAATAAGATTAATGTTTTAAAATTAATATTTAGATTTTTTACAATATGAAATGATACTTTACATATAACTAAAATTGGCAGACAGTGGCAGCAAGTTGTCCTAATGAGCGATCAATTCAACCGATTTGTTCAAACGGCTGATTCATTCTGAAACAAAGTCTTTATGAATGGATCACTGAATCATTGATTAATGCAAAAACACTGATTCAAATAGTAACGAAACACCACTGTGTGTTGCTTGAAGACGCACGGTTCTGTTTAGGATTTGTTTGAAACTATTTTCATTGGTGAAAGAGCAAAAAACAAAATATTGTGTCTGAAATGTAACTCAGAATATTAACTTCTTGTTTACTGGACTGCTGTTGCATAAAATCAAATCATATTTGCAATCGTACTAATATTCGGGATAAATTGCATGCTTGCTTGTGTAATACTGCTTAACCAAAGCTCAAAATTGCGACCATTTTGGTCATGCTCTTGAAATGTAGTCTGTGCGACCTAAAAATATATTTGAGAACATCTGTGCGAGTGCAAATAACTCTTGTGGTGCGACCTGTTTTCTAGAGATGTACCCGATCGGCTGGTAGGAGCCGGACGGTTTTTGCTCCAAACACATGATCAGCAATTGTTTTTTAGCCAATCTCTGTTCTGGACTTGCACACAAACTGCATTTAATCATTTACCAAACTGTCATATGTGTGTGAAAATATCACGAAGTCTGTAAACAGGAGGTTAACAGGCCAGAGACTTAATGCGCTGAAGATGGATGCAAAGAAGAGAACGCAGATGCACGAAAATACTGTACTAGGCACAGCAAGCTCACTATTCACAATCACAAAATATACGAAGAAAAATAAAATTAATAAGGAGTGGGGGTTTATATGAATGTATCTCTGAAGGGAACTCATTGTCAAAAAGTTGATGCCATTTTCTTTTCCTCTTATCTTATAAAGTAGTATTTATAAGCGCAGCACTGATTTGTGTACAGTGGTACCCAAAGAAATGCTATATTGCTGTTGTTCCATAAGTGCCAACTACTGAAAAAAGAAACAGCAACTGGTATCAGAATAGGCCCATTTTGTTGTAAAAAAAATAAATGTAAAAAAATTGGAATCTGCAATGAAAAATCATAATCGGTGCATCACTACTGTTCTCATTTCTCTAAAAAAAAAAAAAAAATGCACTGTTGTTTTTAAATAAAAGAAATCCGTTTATATTATATATATATATATACATACATACATACAGTGCACAGCATTAATGAGTACACCCCCTCTGAACAAATAGAGGCGTTGGGGAAAAATCTGTTCTTCTGCCTAGATGTTCTAGTGCACAGAGATCTGTAACATCTGCCTGAGGGCAGAAGTGCAAACAGGTTGTGTCCAGGGTGAGAGGGGTCTGTGATGATGTTACCTGCCATTTCCTCACTCTGGCGTTGTACAAGTTCTGCAGTTGGGCAGGTGGACAGGTTTGGGCAGGTTATTATGTTTTCACACTTAATACTGATTTGGTAATCCTCTTTTGTGCTAAGAAATAAGTCTCCTGACATTTCTCTCCCAAGTGCTTCCATTGTTGTCAGCATTAAGTCGGAGAATGATTCAGTGGGCTATATAACACTTTTAATTGTCAAGAAATTACTTCTTTAAAATGTTTTGGTTCAGCATACTTGCCTATTGATCAAACATTGCCTTAAACTTACACCAGAATTTTTTTATTTCGTTTTATTTAGTAACTTTTAGTAGGGTGTACTCATTTTTGCTACACAACATTTTATCACCTTGATAAGAAAATCTTATTTTCCTGAGTAATTTTGACATGCTTCTTTGGTAACTGATTACGCAGACTTACAGGAACATTATATCTCTAAAGAACCCTAACATGTCTTCTGAGTAATTGCTGACTTTCAGAAGTTTCAGAGGGGGTGTATAAAAATCATAGTTGTGGTGGGTGCTCGTTGGGAGCACCAGTGCTATGAAGTAAAAAAGTTAATTTTGAGCCCTGTTAACTATATCATATAGAAATATAACAAAAACTCATTTTTGCCTGCATATCTTGAATTTTGGAGTCATTCTACTAGGCTACATCACACAGTGAAAGTGTGCACTCAAGGTGTGTTTGTTTTTTGTATAGTGAGTGACATGCTCGAAAATGTCAGCTTCCACATCCTTAAAACAACAATTGTATTATCTTACACCAGGTGTGTCCAAACTCGGTCCTATAAGGCCACTGTCCTGCAGAGTTTAGGCGTCAACACGCCTGTCTGGATTTCTAGTATGCCTAGTAAGACCTTGATTAGCAGGTTCAGGTGTGTTTAATTGGGGTTGGAGCTAAACTCTACAGGACAGTGGCTTTCCAGGAGCAGGATTGGACACCCCGTCATAGGCAATACATATCGCACAACCCTCATCTGCATAATGCTTTTGAAAAACAGGATACAAGCTGCTCTGTACCTGTGAATCATGTTGTGCGAGTGGAGGTATACCAAGCCCTGCAATGCACCATGAGTAATTGCTGCTATCTCCACTTCCTGTAGTGGTTTCTTGTGCACTGGGAAAGGGGAAGAAAAAAGCGGGATCCTGTTTTTTGTTTCTGCAAACTTCTTGACCAGGGACGTTTTAAACTTCCGCATCAGCTGTAAACATCCAAATGCTCCCTGAAGCAATTCACTCACCTTCCAGCAGGTCCGAGGCAGAGCCCAAACAGTATTCCATCACCAGCTACAAGAAAAGTAGGACAGGCAGATCAATGAGTGGTAGACACAGAGAAAGGTGGAGATACAGAAAAGGTATAATTGCTGTTAGCAAGCGACAAGAGCTGCTATTGTAGTAAATGGAAACAGTGTTAGCGGGTCAGTACATTCTCTTCCTGAACAAGGCTTTTGAACAGCGTTCAGCCTCCCTCCCACACACAAACACTCACCCATGCTGTGTGTTCACGCAGGTAGCAGCCTCTATACTCCACCGTGTTGGGGTGTCGCAGCTTTTGAAGGAACTTCACCTCTTTGATGATATCCTGCCATTTCTACAGCAGGAACGAGAGAACAATGAAACAATCAAGGGACTATTCAGCGTCGGCTTCTGCCCCCTTCAGTTCAAATTTCTGATCTATGTGATTGTGCGAAACAGCCGAAAGTGTTCTTTCAAATGTTGTGTGGTATTGCGGTGAGATTGTAAATGAGGCGTAGCGTGGCACTTGGTGTTCAAGTGTTCTGCGGCACAGCGAAGGGAGTAGTTTCCACTATTTAAATGGCACAACCGTCTATTTCGGCCAGAGAGATGCTGTGCGATTTACATAATTTGAATGCAATGCTGGGGCTGTTCTGTTCCAAAGAACAGAACTTGGTATTCTATGGCCACATATGAAATGCCTTCCTGTCTAGTGCCTACATAAACAGCATCCAAACTGTAACCTCCTAAGAGAGCGATTTGGAACGCTCTATATGGGCAACAACTTGGAGACTCAACTCAAGATTTCAACAGTGCCCAGACACTTTTTAGTGGCCTTGTTTCTGGAAGTATTTTTCCCATAGAGATTATTTTAGAGAGTCTTTGTTTAATTATAAGCCATGAGCCAAACCATCCAGCTACGAGAAGAATCTCAACATTACAAACTTAAAAAAAAAAAAAAAAACCAACAAGTATTAGGGCTAGTATAAGTACAAATATCTCAATTCTGAGATTTACCAAATGCATCGCAAAAATGGATTCATGTTGTATATTCGCATTATATAATTTTTTTAAATTTTTAACAAAAAAAGTTGCGGACTGCAGCTTTAAATATTACGGTTATCACGATATATTGTCATCATGTAATTAACATGATATTGATTTTTCATGTTTTAAATATCACAGTTATCGTCAATACCGGTATATTGTGACACCCCTAATATATATACACACATATATATATATATATATACACATATATACATATATAAAGAGTTAGGCACAATTTACTTTGTTTCGATTCTCTGATTGGTGGAGATTTCATTGAGAACCATGGGTAATGTAGTTTTTACCAGGAATTATGTTGTTAAACAATTATTTAAAAAATAAGTTGAAATAATGCAGACAACAAAAGCATATACCATCAATTAACCACCTTGTAGCTCAGAGTAGATCTGTTTTTAAAGGTTTATAAGTTAAATCATTTGACCAATGGAGAAAAAGAATGGGATTTTTACTTCCAGAACAGACTGTTCAACTCTACTGATTACAGTTGAGCTTGCTGTTAGCAAGTAGCTAAGCTTACAACGCAACAACTATGTTGCTGACATTTCTCAGTTACAATTGATTTTTTCTCATTTGTCAGCTATCTTTAGCAGATTTTTCGGCTGCCAATGCTGCAGTACATCATGGGATTGGCGCATGTTTTATGTGCACACTGGAGTAAGCGTACAGTGTTCTGTATGCTTTTTTTTTGGGCACAAGGTGGAAACACTGCCTCAGCCTGTTATTTCATAGTCAGAAAAGAAACATGAGACGCAACAAACAACAAATTACCAGAGACGGCAACAACATCAGATGCTGCATTGACGAGT